>APFE030087164.1:2931-19695 GCA_000404065.3 Pinus taeda
CTGAAAATGTATGAAACGTGGTACCTGGAGGAGAGAAGATTGTAGGTCGGCGCCTACGTACTAGTATCTTAGCTAGTATAAGAACTATGGGGGTTGTAGCTCCCTTCCAGGAGAGACTGGAGAACGAGAGAGGGTTGTAGCTCTCTGCAGGTAGAAGCATGTGTATTGGTATAAGACTGCACCAGTACAGAAATATTTTAAAAGGATTTTCTTATTAAGAAGAAGATTGAGATGACTTGCAGCAGGTGGTTTTCTCCCACATTGGGTTTCCACCTTATATCATGGTGTTCATGTGTGTGGCTTATGTGTGATGATCTTTTCTATTTTATTGCACCTGTTTACTGTTAATATGGTTGGTAATGTTCTAATGCACTCATTAAGGATCAACTAACTGAATCATAAGAAGTTGTGGAAGTAGCATATATGAATCTAAATATGGAAATGAAAAAGTTTTATTGATGTGATAATACTGATTCACCCCCCCCCCTCTCAGTATTATTTCCAACAGGTTTACCGTGTTGTATCAACACCGCTCCCATGGCATAGTCACTGGCATTCGTTTGGATCTCAAATGGTCTTTGAATATCAGGCAGTGCTAGTACTAGTCTTGTACTAATCTTTTCTTTCAAGGTGTCGAAGGCTTTTTGTTGTTTGCCTCCCCACTGAAACACCTTGTTCAATCTTGTTAAAGCATGTAAGAGCACTGCAATTAAGGAAAAGTTAAAAATGAACTTTCTCTAATATGGTGTTGCTCCTAAGAAGCTTCTAACTTCTGTAGTAGATTTGGGTTTAGGCTAGTTTACAATGACCGCAACTTTAGAGGGATCTATCTTTAATTCACCACCCCCTACTATATGACCCAAATAATTCAAAGATGTTTTGCCAAATTCACATTTTGAGAGTTTAACATAAAGTTTTTCTCTTTTCAAAACATCTAGTGTCGACTTAAAATGCCTTCAATCTTCTTCCCATGTTTTGCTAAATATAAGAATGTCATCCAAATATACAATAACAAAATCATCAAGAAAAGGTATAAGTACATCATTCATTATTCTCATGAAAGTAGCAGGAGCATTAGTTAAGCCAAAAGGCATAACTAGCCACTCATACAATCCCTGCTTTGTTTTGAAAGCAGTCTTCCATGCATCTTGTTCTGCAACTCTGACCTGATGATATCGACAATGCAAGTCTAATTAGGAAAAATAAATAGCTTCCTTTAATTGATCTAATAGATCATCTATGCGAGGAAGGGGATAACGATTCTTGATTGTTATCTTATTCAGTGCTCAGTAATTAATGCACATTCTCCATGAGCCATCTTTCTTTCTCACCAAAACGATTAGAGACCCACATGGTGATGTGCTAGGTCTAATGAACCCCTTCTCGAGCAACTCCTGCACCTGCTTCTTGATTTCTGCATTCTCTAAAGTGGACAACCTTTTATACCTGTGGCTGCAATGGTTGTTTCATCTCCTGAGTCCGACCCCAAATCTTTCTGAATAGCTACAGTAGTCTTCTTCTTCTTGCCCTCGAATTTCTTAGGTCTTAGCTCCGGATGCTGAATCCAACAGTGCTCATCATCATGCCCATCCTTCTTACGGTGAGTGCATGAAGACTTGATCTTCTGTGCAGTTTTGGCCTTCCTCTCTTTCCATTTCTGTTTTCTTTTCTCCTTATTCTTGCTTGCAATGGGCTTGGATGATCCTCCAACTTCTAGGTTCCCATTCTTTCCTCTAGCTTCTAGACGCGTAGCTTGAACAGATACCTCATCTATACTAGTGGGATTAAACATGAGGACAGTGTGCCTCATGTAGTTGTGTAGACCACCTATGTACTTCAACAGAGTCTCAGATGAGTCTAATGAAATTCCTAGAATCAAAGCTCTTTTCCTAAATTCTTGGGTGTAACCTTGTACAATTTTCCCTTTCAATTAGCTAAGAGTTTGCCAACTCATCATGGCTTGTTGCATGTAAGCTAGTGGATAGAACTGCTTTTTGATTGCAGAAAAAAATTCACTCCAGACAAAAAGAATCTTACCATGTTTCTTCATGTCAGCTTGGGTCCTGCCTTCCCACCATACCAAAGCAGTGCCTTCGAGGCATAGGCTGGCCAGCTGAATCTTACTCTTGTCTGAGTCGATACTCTGCACTCTGCAATAAACATCAATTTGTTTGATCCAATTATCCAGCTTCTCTGCATTTAGCTTTCCATCATATATTGGTAAATCAAATTTAACATCTAATTTAATAAAAGATGTCTTCTTTTAATGTTCAGGGCTATTAGGAGGTGTGAGAAAGTTTTCTTCTTTCCCTTTTCCTTTTGAGTGGTCATGGAGGGGAGATTCTTCTTCTCATTTTTCTTTGGAGTGTGATGAATCTTCATCTTTACCTTTCTTAAACTCCCTATACATTTCCTCTACCATGGACCTCATGGCCAGGAAACTATCTATGAATTGGGGGTCTGGTCCCAAGGGACTTTCTTCTGACATTTTCTTCTTAGGACAGACTCTTCCAATTTCTGGGTTAGTTTTGACCAACTCTCCTTCTCCTAATTTAAGCTTTGATCTAGTGAGCATTCAACAACAAAATCCAGGACAAGCTTGTCTAACCTTAAACAACCTAGAAGCTTTGATACCACTTGATCTGAAATCACTCGTAAATGATCTCAGTTAATTAATGAAGGTATTACAGACTTATGTGTTGGGTGTGTTTATGTTATTTTATGCAATGGATCAATAATATTGTGAAGTACACAGACACTAAAATAGTAAGAGAACACAGTAAGCAAATACATAAAACACAACAAGCTTTATAAGGAGTTCACCCGATCCTCCTGGGCTATGTCTCCTGGTCTAGCCCTCAGTGGTGGCCTTTCTATTGTGTCTTAAAAAGCAGAGTTTTACAATAGAGAGCGCAAATTGAGTCTCACTTAACATATGATGATCAGTAGGGTTGTACTTGAATCCCCCAAGTCTCTAGAGTACACAAACTCCCCTTACTGAATCTCAACCTCAACTGGTCTCAGTGGTTTGAGTCTAATTTGGCGCTCGATACCTAACAGGTATACACAGAAGAGTTGCTTAAATCTCTCAAGCCTTCTCTGGAGTTCATGGACTCTCGGACTCTCTTTGTCTCTGTTTGCTCGATTTACCTTTGCTCTGCAGGTCAGCTCGGCTTCTCTTTTCTCTGCAATTTTTGCTTCTCTTTCTCTTTTCCTCTCTTTTCCTGCCTCCTCTCCTGCTTTCTCTGTCTGTTCGTGGCTTTTTACCAATTTGCTCCCAGACTGTTCGTTTCTGCTCCCCGACTCTCTGGATCTCCTACCTCGGTCCACTGGAATTCCCCTGCCCTGCGTCATCATCATTGTAACGCTTCACAGAGAGGTGGCCACCTGTTTCCTCACGAACTGAATGTCAGTTCTCTTTGAACGGTCGTTATTTCCATTGCTCCAAGATTTCCCGTGAAATAGATTCCTCTGCCAACTCATTGTTCATGTCAGATCTCAAATCTTATCTGCCTCAGCCTATTTCCCTGTTGAATTCGGTCACCCATCGGATTTCTTCTCCGTCGTTGATCTGGGGCCTCCAGATCTTACGGTCTCCGTTCATATTGCGTGGGTAAGTAGCGTGACCTTTATCCATGTGATGAGAGTAGTTTTCTCTCTCATCTGCTGGACGCGTGTCACCCGTTGTATGGAATTAGGCGGGACTCGGTCGAACCCGCTTACCACTTGAGGGCCTTCCGATATCCTGCCGGTTTTAGCGTGGGGGCCACCTTCTGACGGAGTCGGCGATTTCCGTATGGTTCTATGCTTTTTCCCCGTGACCAAGTGCTCAGGGCTTTTCTTCACTGAGGGGGACACCCTGCGATATGTGATTCGTGTTTATCACGTATCAGAAACTGCCTCTGTTTCTTGATCTAACTTCATGTTTTGCCATTTTGCGCCAACACGCAGTTACCATGGGCCAATGGTCTCCGCGCTTTGACCGAGGGTCCTTATTGGTCCGTGCTGACCACAAATTGCCATTGTTCAAAGGTTATTTCTAATAAGCTCGACATCCATAGCACTTTGAAACTTTGGTATGAGCTTTACAGAGCTCAAGAAACTGTAAGAGTGTTTGAGGATCCAGTTTAGATCACAAAAACTAACACTCCCTCTTAGCGAGAAAAGTGTTATAGCAAAAATGTCCACCTACATGTTGCTCTGTTTCTAAAACACCTCCTTTCTGCACTGTTGTTGCCACAACCACTGTGTTGTTGCTATTACTGTACTCTTGCTCATGAAATTGCCACTGCCACTACTGCATCTATACTACAACTCCCTCTTAAACGTTGCATCTTCGATGATGTTAGCACTACCACTACTAACATTGCATCTGTAGTGCAACTCAATTGTTGATAGAAGCAACTGAAAAACATCCAAAATTAGTTGAACTTAACTGTGTTCAACATAATACAATAAATGTTGGAATCTGACTGCTACCAATTCTGACCCTCTGAATCTTTTGTGTTGTTTCTAACTCCTGCGCTATGCCAACTGCATTGCTGCCAACCTTGCTCTGCGATGATCAATCTCTGGTCCCCAGCTGTTGCATATGTCCTCCAAACACTCAACTGCATCATCTCACGCTAAGTCCATCTTGTTACTACTAAATCTTGGGCTCCCATAGCAAGGAATTGATCCAAGAGGTGGACTCCTCAAGGATCCTACCCACATATAGTCCTCCTGACTACAACTCCATATCACCCCATCTCCCTCCTGGAGATGCGTGGGCACTCATGGAAAACTCATCCTCATCAATGTTTTCTGAAGCAGCCTTAGGATCATGTTTCTAATCCTTATCATTTTTCTTCAAAGGACACTGGGATGCATAGTGGCCCATCTCGCTACAACTAAAACATTTCACCTTCGAAATTCCCTTTTTCGCTTTAACTTATGTTGTCCATTCGATGCTAGAGTTGTGGTCTCCTCCTCCTCCTTCGTCTTTGTTCCACTCCCACTTATCAAGATATTCTGACACATAGGAAATAGTTAAGTATAACTTGGTCTAGTGTAGAGTTGGGTAAACTGTGTTTCTTTACTATGTACTTTTGTAACTTACAATCCGACAGTCATCATACGTTCTAGACATGAAGTGCTTCGACGGCTCATTCTCTCCTCAGTATTACCAACACTTGATCTGTGGCTTAACACTCGATTGGTCCATGATCTCTATTTAAAGAGCATGGAGATTCATTTGTAGGGTGATCGTTCATGAGATAATCTTATGTAAATTTTCTTTATTTTATGAATAAATTGCGTGAAGTGGCCGTGTTGGCTCAGGCCGTGGACTGTGTCCCTCTTTGAAGGTTTTAACCATGTCAAGAATATTGGTGTATTGATTTATGATCTGTTTGTGACTGGTGTCCTTTAGTGTTCTATATGAGGAACTTAACCTGTAAATTCCTACATGCTATCAGAGCTATTTAAGGGTCACATCCGTTGGTGATACAAATCCGAAGCCAATACAACTGCATTCGACTTTCGTTTCCTAGATCTATTATTTTTCATTGCTTTCAGGCCAAGAGGATTGCTCTATTGTGTTAAGAGCATTTGTTACAGTGAGGAACCCCTTTCATTTCAGCGAAAAGGTTACTGGTAGCCCTAGATACGTCATTGTTAAGATCTGGAGATATGCAATCTTTATTTGCAGTATTAGTTATCCATCGCTCTATTTATTTCGGTTTATTTGCTCTCTATTTTTTATTACCGGATCTATACCTTTTATTTATGTGTATGCTCTTTCCCCACGACTCTGAGTGATCTGGGCAAATCAGAAACAGAAAGGAAGGATTACTCTCATGTGTATTCTCTTTTTCGCCGTGCCTTAGTGTGATCTCGGAAAATTAGAAACATTGAAGAAAATATTTAGTTTCCAGTGAAAGCTAACTTCAAGCCATAAGGTTTGGTTTTTTTGCATGTCCGTGTTAGGTTGTGTGGTTTTTGTTTTTGTAAGCAAAAAGGGATTTTTCAAGTAAACATGCACTCGAAAACTTCAGTGACTAAAAAAAAAATCACTTCCTCTTTTCCAAAAATTACTAACCTTTTAAACTAGCTCACTTGGTCCAAAGTTACTTTATGAAAATAGAGGTCTGCATTCAAGTCTTTCTTTTTGTTGAGTTAATTTTTCAAAAAGTAAATGTAACTTATGTTTTAAAGTTATTTTATGTAAAAGTGTTTTCACCCATTATAAAAAGTGAGCCACTTATAATTCTAAAGTCTCTTTATCTTTTATTATCACAATTTAGTAGGTAGCTCATAAAGTGTTATTGTAAAAGTGACCTTCACTTATTTATAAAAGTGGGTCACATAATTTTTTTAAAGTTAACTAATTAGATTAAATTTTGAAAGGGGGAGGGGGGGGACTATTTGAAATATAACATTATCATTCACTTCCACACATTCATGTACTTCACCATCATCTTCAACAACATTTCTTCAAAAAGCCATAACTTCTTCATCCGGAAGCCGTTTTTAGAGCCGTTTATTTTAATCGACCTAATTTTTCGATATAGTTCTATTGGACCACTTAGTTTCAGAATCTATAGCTTCAATTTCTATTAAAATGAAAATTCCATGCTAAGTTATTCTTGACAACACCAACTACTTCCAATGGTTATCCTACATTGTAGATTTACTTAGAAGTAAAGGTCTTTATAGAATAGCCTCAAGCCAAGAATTTAAACTTAAAGATGAAGATAAGGCAACCAAATCGGAAAATAGGCAAGATCAAGCACATGGGTTGATAGGGATGTTTATTTCTCCAGACCATAGATTCCATATCGCAAAACTTGATACCCCTGATGAAGCAATGAAACAACTCAATAAAGTTTTTGGAATTAAAAATGAAATTAGAGCCCATCAACTCGAAAATGAGTTGCTTACATTAGACCCCAATAACTTTTCTTCCATTGAATATTTTTTTTCCAAGTTCAAGACCCTTAGACTTCTCTTGGAAGGTATTAAGGTTAAGAAAAAAGATGGTAGCCTTATCTATTCTATTCTTACAAAGTTAGGACCAGCCTTCTCTGTGTTTGTTTCCACCTTCCATTCTACTAAAGAAGTCTTTATTTCTCAAGAACAAGCCTACAAGTCCCCCTCTTTTATTGCCTTTTGTGATTCTTTAATAAGATAACAAGAAAAACTCTTACATCATGGACTTCTTAATCTTACAAACTCTTCTAAGAAAGCCTTAGTTGCCCAGCAATAACCAAGTTCAAAGAATCCTAAGAAGCAACATCCTAAAAAGAAGGGTCCTAAACCAGCCAAGGGTCTTAAGCACTTTCAGTCTCAAAATGAAAAATCAAGTCAACAAAATGATAAGGAAACTAAAAACAAAGGGAAGAAGACTCATAGACATTACGTTTTTTGTAATCGAGATTGTCACTTAGAATCCAAATGCTTTAAGAAGATGGAAGGCTTGGAAGCGGTAATGAACAAACATAACATCCATTTGGTGCACTCTTCAACTTCAACTTCATCTTCAGGAATAGTACTTTCTTCATGTGGTTGTCAAGCATCTCGGTCTAGTTATGCAATAAATGTATCTTCTTATTCTCATTCTCATGAATGGCTCATTGATTCTAAAGATTCTTATCACATGGCCAAAAACAAAGCCATGTTTTCTTCTTTAAATGATTGTACCACCAAAAATATATATGTTGGTGATGATAGATCTCTTAATGTTGTAGGGACTGGAACTATTCATATAGACAATGGTCCATTTAATGATGCATTATGTGTTCCAACCTTATCTTACAACCTTCTATATGTATATCAGATAACTCATTCAGGTGAAGATAAAATCATTGAATTTTCACCTCATGATGTTGTAATTAAGGACCTAAGAGATCGTAGACAGATTTTAGCTACTGGCATTGCTGATGATTCTACAAGGTTGTATAAGTTTAACAACTTTGGGTCATCAACTCTTCCATAGGTATTTGTTGCTCATAATGATGAAATGAGCAAACTTTGGCTTAAGCGATTTGGTCACTTAAACTATTGCTCCCTTCAAAATCTATGTAAAAAAATATGGTGACATATATTCCTATGGTATCTTGCATAGATGGTGTTTGTTTCGGATGTGTACTCGGAAAACATCATCGGGATAGTTTTGAAAAATGCACCTCTTGGCACATCTCAGCCCCTTTACAGCTAGTGCATAGTGACTTATGTGGTCCACTTCCAGTTGTTTCATTCTATGGCTACAAGTATTTCTTAACTTTCATTGATGATTTCTCCATATGCACGGATATACTTCTTAAAACTCAAAAGTGAAGTAATTAACATGTTCTTCGCCTTTAAGGCCATTGTTGAGAAACAATCTGGACATCAAATTCTTAAGCTAAGATCTGATAATGGCGGAGAATATGTTAACAACAAATTCATCAACTTTTGCACTGAGCATGGAATTCAAATGCAACATATTGTTCCATATACTCCACAACAAAATGGTGTAGCTGAAAGGAAAAATTCACACCTTAAAGGAAATGGCTTATTGTATGCTTCAATCTAAAGGACTTAGTCTTAATTTTGGGAAGAAGAAATTAATTGTAAAATTACATAGTAAATCACACTCCTACTAAGGTTTTAAATAATATCACTCCGGAAGAAGCATGGAGCTCAATTAAACTAGATGTAAATCACTTTCGTGTTTTTGGAAGTGAAGCATGGACCCATATTCCTGATTAGAAACATAAAGCCTTAGAACTTAAGAGTGAAAAATGTATTTTTGTTGGATATTCTGAAGATGTCAAAGGATATAGACTTCTTTCACCTAAATCCAAAAATGTTATCATTAGAAGAGATCTCAAGTTTGCTAAAAATATGTCTACCTACGAGCCTAGTTTGGTGGATGTGACACCTCTCTCTATCCCTTCTACTTCTGAAAATATTTCTTCTTTAGATGATGACAGTGAAGATAACAATCCTCCCCACCTTCTTAGGATCCTCCTTCACCTTCTCAGCTTCCAAAATGGGTCAGTGCTACTCGAGATGCAGCAAGTGCTCTTGCAGGTGATCCTACATATCAGCGACGTACACATTCTCAATTCAACAGAGCCTCTTCTTTACAGGCTCAAGATTTAGCGAATTATGATCCTAACACCTTTACAGAAGCTTTAGACCATCCAGATTGGGACACAACTATGAATGAAAAATATTGTTCATTATTGGAAAATGATACATGGGATCTTGTTACTCTCCCAAAGGGAAGAAAACTTGTTAGATGTAAATGGGTCTACAGAACCAAGTTTGGACCAAATGGAAAAGTTGATAAACATAAAGGTCGTCTTGTTGCTAAGGGCTTTTCACAAGTTGAAGGCATTAACTCTTCTGAGACCTTCTCCCCTGTTTCCAAAATGAACTCTATCTGCCTTGTTCTTTCGCTTGCTACCTCTTTCAAACGGGAAGTCCATCATATGAATGTTAAATCTTCCTTCTTGCATAGGGACTTGAATAAAGAAATATATATGTAAGAACCTCCTAGCTTTATAAAAATAGACTCCAGCCTTGTATGTCATCTTAAGAAATCCCTTTATGGTTTCGAGCAAGCCCCTTGGGCTTGGTATGCTAAAATGGATAACTTTCTTTTAGATATTGGCTTTTCTAGGTGTCATTCTGACAATACTGTCTACACCAAGAAAGTGGGTAAGTCTCTTATCATACTTGTTCTTTATGTTGATGATATTATCCTTACTGATAGTGATCTCAACCTTATAAACCATGTGAAGTACGGCCTTAAAAAGCAGTTTGAAATGAAAGACTTAGGACACTTGCATTATTTTCTTGGTCTTCAAGTCTTGCAATCCAAGGAAGGTGTTTCCCTTTCCTAGTCCAAGAATTCATGTGATCTTCTAGGCCACTTTCACATGGAAGACTATAAGTTAGCCCCTTCTCCCTTTCAGTCTAGAGCCAAACTTCCAGTCACTTGTACTTCCCCTGAATTTGATACTACCTTATACTGTCAGCTTGTAGGAAAACTTTTGTATTTGACCCATACTCGTCTTGACCTTTCCTTTGTTGTTGGCCTTATTGCTCGGTTTATGCAAAACCCACATGAAAGTCATTATAAAGCAGTTAAAAGAATACTTCCTTATGTTCGAGGTACAATTCAGTTTGAGATTCATTACAGTGCAGAAGCATCTCCTCTATTAGTTGGTTTCACTAATTCTGATTAGGCTGGTGACCCTGATGATCGGAAGTCTACTACAGGCTATGTCTTCACTCTTGGTTCTGGAGCTATTACATGGGATTGCAAGAAACAAAGCACCATTTCTCTTTCTTCGGTAGAAATAGAGTATCATGGCACTGTAGAAGCTCATAAGGAAGCCTTGTGGCTTCATCAGATCCTGTCAGAGTTTGGCTTTCAACAGTAGCATCCAACCACACTTTGTTTTGATAATGAAAGTTTCATTCAACTATGTAAAGATCCAGTCCAACATCAGTGCAACAAACACATTGAAATAGACATGCACTTCATCAAAAATCTCATTCATGACCATGTTCTTGAAGTACAATATTGTTCAACAAATGATCAAGTTGCAAACATCTTTACAAAGGCTCTTAGAGAGGTGAAGTTTACTAAACTTCGATTTATGGTTGGAGTTCAGGAAGTTGTCACTAAGGGCGGGTAGGATCTAATGCCTCCTTCCTTCTCCTATTATGTCATATTTGTACATCTTTCAATCCTATCCCAATTTGTTCTTAAGGGGGGATGTTAGGACATTCCGACACATAGGAAATAGTTAAGTATAACTTGGTCTAGTGTAGAGTTAGGTAAAGTGTGTTTATTTACTATGTACTTTTGTAACTTACAATCTGACAGTCACGATATGTTCTAGACATGAAGTGATCCGATGGTTCATTTTCTCCTCGGTATTACCGACACTTGATCCGTGGCTTAGCACTCGATTGGTCCATGATCTCTATTTAAAGAGAATGGAGGGTCATTTGTAGCGTGACCGTTCATGGGAGAAGCTTAGGCCATGGACTATTTCCTTCTTTGAGGGTTTTAACCACATCAAGAATATTGATGTATTGATATGTGATCTGTTTGTGAGCAGCGTCTTTTAGTGTTCTATCTTAGGAACTTACCCTGTAAATTCCTAAACCACGGTTGCCACTGAGGTTGTCCTTCAATAGGTCCCTCCTTAACTCTTCATATTGAAGAGCCACCCACATCTCCTCTCATGAAGGTAGTTTTTCTCTGCCCAATATGCTTTAGACAAAAACTTTCCATTCATCCAAGACTCCATCCAGGGCTATCCTCACCATCGTGGTTGGCTGAGGAGTGGACCCCACTATAGCAAGTTAGTCTCTAGTGTCCTGAAGACATTGAAGATAGAGGTTCACCTCTTCTCCTTTCTACATCAAAGTCTGTTGTAACTTCTATGCCAAATACATTTTCCGCTATTCAGAAGAGCCTTCATACAAAGAAGACAAGTCTTCCCACATCTCTCGGGTCGTATCTTTACCCTGCAAGTGTGAGACCACATGATCTCGAACATCATCGAGAATTAGCCTCTTTGCCTTCCCCTACTCAACCTTGTATTTCTTCTTTTGCTCATTTCCAGTATGAACAACTACAACACTTTTGACGTAGGCCTTGAGATCATATTTCTCCAGAACAGCTAAGATTCTGGTCCTCCATATGACATAGTTCGAGGCTCCATCCAACTAGTCCTGATCTTCGAGCCCATGCAATGCCATCTCACCTAATTATTGAACTAACTCCTCTAGTCGTTGCTTAGCACTGCTCAGATGCTCAGCAAGTGAGAAATTCAAAATTTCTGGTGGAAAGTTCTCTGAGGAGAAAATTCCCCTTCTACGTGTCTTCGTTCTTTTCTAGTAGATTTCTACCCCAGTAGAAATTGCGCCCTCTTCCTCTACAAACTTACAAACTGGAAATCATACCTCTTTGTCATCTCATTCAAAGAGATATTTCCTTGGATCTGCTTCCTGACAAGGACTGCACAATCCCTTCAAGGGGATTCAAATTGCTGCCAAGTGCAGCTTTCGGCCTCACTAGTCAACATTGGATCTGTTCTTCTTGTTTCAAAGTCAACTTGACTCTGATACCATGTGAAAATTCCTACACTAAAGGAATCCCTACTGCAGCAAGTTTGAATCTACTTCACCTACTTGATTTTTAAATTACATTCATCAAGTTTTTCTCCTAAATACTGAAGCAAATTACTTTTACAACCTACACTAATTAAATATTTGATCTCATGAAACAGAAAATAGAGCTAAGAACAAGATACATAGGACACTTATTTTTTGCCACAATATTCCTCAAAAAAACCTAATGCGAGAAAATCGGTGCAACGGTTTTGAGGATTTCTTATTATGCAGGAGAAATATCTGAATACAAATCTAAGATGCTCAACTAACAATCCTTTACAGAGAAAATACTAGCAAAAAATCTGAGTGAGTTTTACCTAACTTCACTCGACAGAATTCCGATTGATCCAGCACAAGACTGGCTAACCCTGTTATTTATACGTTGGCTCTACGTCAGCCCGGCATGCATTCTCTTCCCTTTGCATCAACTCTCCCAACTGCTCTGGCAGTTTGTGACAGTTCCAACAGTTCTAGAATTTATGTAATAGGCAACATTTTTGTGTCAGCTCCCGGGGCTACTACGTTGCCTCTGTGTCAACTATCCCAATTGTTCCAACCGTTACCAGCAATTTCAGTTGTTCCGACAATTCTGGATTTTGTGTGCCAGGCATATTTTCTGTGCCAACTCTCCTAGCTACTGTGCTGCCTCTCTACAAACTCTCTATGTTCTATATTTTCTCCCAGGTTCTCTCTGCCCCTCAGCTGCAAGATCTCCCTAATCAATTTTTGTCCTTAGAACTTCTCACCTCTAAAAATCGATTTCCTCAATCTCTTTGTGTGTGTTTCCAAATGAACCCCAAGCATCCATTTTATATTTTTCCTATTGAGTCTTCAATAGCTGAGATTAAGTCTCTAATCAACGGATAATATTATAACATGACTTGATTTGCCTTTTCTATCATTCTCACCCTTATTTTGGTTAATACCCAATAATATTTTAATTTCCCTAAGTTTAGACTTAGGAACTCCATTAAAAATATTAATTATTTTAATAAAATACAATCTTGGTGGAATTTCACCAAATCGTTTATAGGTTATTTAGAAATCATGTGCCTTAGCCTCTCCACCAATTTTCAAGGCTAGAGCACTTTTGATGCTACCAAAAACTAATAGGTCAACCAGCGTCCAATGTCACAATGTGACAACGATTCTCTTAATATGAAAATCAACCATGTTCCAATGTCGCATTATGGCAAAGATTGTCTAACATGAAAATCAACCATGGTTAACCATAGTCAATCATGTTCAACCATATTCACATTCTGACAAAGACTGTCTCTTGGTCCAACATCAGATTGTGAAAACCATGGTCATCCATGGTCAATCATGGTCCAACGTTGTATTGTGACAGGGATTGTCTCAATATGAAAATCAACCATGGTAAACCATTGTCCAATACCACATTGTGAGAAGATTGTCAAAATATGATAATCAACCATAGTCCAATGTCGCATTATGCAAATATTGTCTTAATATGAAAATCAATTGTGGTCGACCATGGTCAGGCATGTTTATAATATTTATCTTAGGTTTTAATACCTTGGGTTTATGATATTTATCCCTGGGGTTTAATATCATTCACTTGGGTTTATAATATCTTGGGTTTTAGAATTAATCCCTCAGGTTTATAATATCAATACCTTGGTTTATCAATCTAAGGGTTCATGTTCCTAGGGTATAATATTATTCATCGGGTTTATAATATTAATCCTAGGGTTTAATATAAATCCTTTCGATTTATAATTATGGTATACCATGCACAACTATGGTCCAATGTCACATTTTAACAATGTTTGTCTCAATATGAAAATCATCCATAGCCAACCATGGTCAAATGTCACCCTGTGACAAAAATTATCTCAATATGAAAATCAACCATGGTAAAAAATGCTCAACCATGTTTATTTTAGGGTTTATAGTATTTATCTTAGGGTTTATATACATAGTGTTTATAATATTAATCCCTTGGGTTTAATATAACTCTCTTGTGTTTATAATCCCCTGGGTTTTTAGTATTAATCCATTCCGTTTATTATTCCCTAGGGTTTCTAATATCAATGTGTTGGGTTTATTAATCTAAGGGTTCATTTTCCTAGGGTGTAATATTATTCATAGGGTTTACAATATAAATATTTGGGTTTAATATAAATCCATTCAGTTTGTAATCATGGCCTACTATGGTCAACAATGGTACAATGCCACATTGTGACACATTTTCTCAATAAGAAAATCAACCATGGTCCAACGTCATAATGTGGAAAAGATTGTCTCGATATGAAAATAAATAATGCTCAATCATGATCAACCACGGTCCAACGTCACTTTGTGACAAAGATTGTCTTAATATGAAACTAAACCATGGTCAACCATAGTCAACCGTGTTTATTTTAGTGTTTATACATTTATCTTAGGGTTTATATACCTTGCGTTTATAATATTAATCCCTTAGGTTTATATACCATGTGTTTATAATAATAATCCCTTAGGTTTATATACCTTGTGTTTATGATATTATTCCCTTGGGTTTATAATGCCTTTAGGTTTTTGAATTAATCCCTTGGTTTTATTATTCCCTTGGGTTTATAATATCAACCCTTTGGGTTTATTAATCTAAAGGTTCATATTCCTAGGGTATAATTTTATTCAAAGAATTTATAATATTAATCCTAGGGTTTAATATAAATCATTTAGGTTTACAATCATGGTCATACATGGTCAACGATGGTCCAATATCACAATGTGCCAAAGATTGTCTCAATATGAAAATCAACCATGGTCCATTGTGGTCCAACATCACATTATGACAAAAATTGTCTTAGTGTGAAAATTAATGATGGTAAACCATGGTCAACCATGTTGATTTTAGGGTTTATAATATTTATCTTAGGGTTTTTATACATTGGATTTATTATATTTATCCCTTGGGTTTAATATTATTCTCTTGGGCTTATAATCTCTTCGGTTTTTACTTTTAATCCCTTGGGTTTATAAAATCAATCACTTGGGTTTATTAATCTAAGGGTTCATATTCTTAGAGTATAATATTATTCATGGGGTTTATAATATTAATCTTTATGATTAATATAAATACATTGGGTTTATAATGATGGTCAACAATGGTCTAACATCACATTGTGACAAAGATTTATAAATATGAAAATCAACCAATGTCGCATTGTGACAAGGATTATGTCAATATGAAAATCAACCATGTTCCAACATCGCATTGTGGAAAAGGTTGTCTCAACCATAGTTAATTACAGTCAATCGTGATTAATATCAGATGCTTTGTGTTCATTTATAATTATCAAAGAACCTGAGAAAATAGACCAACACATGCATGGCACAACATTTATCTTGTTGAATTCACTTTTGCAATGTCATTGGACCAGCCAATCACTTTGTAGCCTTTTCTAAGATAATAACTAAATCACTTTGTAGCCTTTTCTAAGATAATAACTAATTAGAGATCCCATTAAACCTAAAAAGGAATCCAAAACTAACTTCTATACTCCAATGATAGAAGATTTCTTTTGCAAGTTCATGATTTCTGGTATTCCAGGGATGCTTCCCAGTAATAAAACAAAGTAATTGGATCTAATAGGAGACAATCAGACATAACCCGTTCTAAAGTGTTTGCATATGTAGAAACCATGAGAAATAAGGAAATGTTGACAACATTTGAAGTTCTGCATCACAACTGTATTGTACATAGTTTAAGACAGTAGAAAGAGTCGAAAGAGAGTTTGTATGTATTTTTATAAACTAGACATAGTGGCAAGAAGAAAGAGAACTGGTAGTTTTTAACCTTTGTAGATTCCATTGAATGGCTGAATGAACCAAACTGACTGTCAGCCTGATGAAAATTTTGCATTTTAACGTAAGCAAGCGTGGACAAAATTACTCCCTCGGGTTTAGAAAACCTTTGGACAATATTATGATGAATCTTTCTTCTCGTTTACGACGAAGGTGTAATCTCAAAAGGATGGGTGTGAGAAGTGCATAAATGAATTGGTGTAAATTGATCCCTGCGAGGAGAGAGCTCTGGACCGTGAGAGGGTGCACCGTCATGGTGGCCAACCAGCATCTACGCTTTAGTTTCCATCCAATGTGTTAGTGTCGGTCTTGAGCCCTCCATCGGTGATCAAAATCTCTTTGCATGTGCATAGGTAGATGTCTCATCAGTATCAGTTTTGCATCCCGTTAGGCATGCCATAAAACTGATGGAGGAGCCGGTCCTTGTTCCCTTCTTGGCTTTGCTGGATCAGATCATATCATTTAAATGAGCTTGTGTTACACTTGTTTTATTTTTGTCTTGAAATCCCAAGTCTTAGGTCTAGGGTTTTGGTCAAAAATCACTACAAGGTCATGAGTCAAAGGTCTAATATTCCCCATCAAGCCGGAAGGAGGTATGTAAATATGTTCCATTGATATTTTTTCATCAGGTACAGCTCATTTATACCTTGGATTTAAAAACCCTGTTTTTTAAACCCAAGGTCATGTGAAATTTGCAAAAAATAAGGAAAATTTTCAAAATTCTTCAAAATGCCGGCAATAACCCTGGTCTCCTCGCCAGAGTCCATCAGATGGTCAACCTGCAAA
>APFE030087164.1:22548-32766 GCA_000404065.3 Pinus taeda
AGGATTCGAAGTGATCGAGTCATCAACCGTAGGAGGCCCGGTGACTTGCTGCCCAAGGAGAGGGAATCCATGCTTATCCGGGTGAATACAAACTTAGAGAGGCTGTTGGCAAAGTCCAACCAAGAAAAGAAGCTGCTAAAGAACATGAAGAATCATTATTGGGCAAGGATGCATGTTTGTAAGGCAAGGATGAAGATTCTTCAAAGGAGGTTGACCGAGGCTCTCAAAGGGAGGAAGAAGACCAACCCGCTCCGTATCTTGACCAAGGCCTCTCTCACTCACCATGATACCCCTTAGCCTCCTCCTAGCAGCAAACGCAAGAAATTTTGAGAGTTTTGAAGCATTTTTGGTATTTTTGGGAATTTTACAGGTTTTGGCCATTTGACTGGTCTCACCCTGTGCGCGACCAGTCATGGGGACAGCTCAGAACGGGGAAAAGTCTACATTTTTGGAATTTTCATGCAAAAATACACTTTCCTATGGATTGGTTTCAGATTTTATGAAGATTTGGGCTCCCAAAAGCTCAAAATACATGCAAATTTTGACTTTCTGCCCCTTTTTTGAGTTGCAGAAAGTTGCCTTGGGAGAAATGACTTTTTAGGGGTCAAATCAACTCCAAATTCAGAAATTCTAGTGGGGTTGGAAAGTAGACTCACAGACCTTTCCAATGAGCTATCTTTCACCTGATTTGGACACCGGGAAGGCCCTAAAACAGAGCTGTCAATGCGCGCAATGAGTCAAAGTGAGGGGCGCAACCACTCAGGGAAATTTCACTGTTTTGACCAGTTCGGCCAGCAAAACACTGTTTTTACTTTGGTTGACTTTTGAGGCATGTAAATGATGGATTTTTGTGTAATTTTCATGGCACTTAGATACTTTTACTCTCCTTTAACACTTCTAGAAGTTTCCTTGATGTAAATGGTAAATATTTAATGCATGGATAGGTTTCCTAAGTTTTAGAGGCAAGTTGTTTTGACTGCCTATTATCTAGTGATTAGTTTAGAATTAGTTGAAACAGCTCCTATGAAGCTGAGCTCGACCCCTAGAGGTGGGGAAAGGAGTTAGATCTTCTATATTATGCCTTCTCTTACTCATTTTCATGGTTGGACTCTTGAGGGAGAAGCTCCTATTGTATATTTTACTTGTATCTCTGCAATTTGAGGAAAAGGAAGACCAGGGTTTTGCAGACATCATTGGGATTCTTGTGGACTCTTGTGTTGATGGTGTGTTCTCTTATTGTAATTGTAAGTGTGTTTATGTGTTCCATATCTTTCTTTACTGTAGCGTATTAAACAAATGAAGTGATAAAGTTTGAATTCATGCATGTCATGCTCAGCTTTCAAATTTGTTTAATGTTTATGTTTTCCACTGTCTAAAGAGGATTCAAAGTCATTGTTTGCCCTCCTTAGCTTCTTATCTTTCCTCCTTGATCATCCATCTCAGCTAAAAGCATTAGCACAAACTCCTACCTTGCCCCAAAGACCCACCTGCAAAGACTGAGCTCAATCCCCGCACCCTAAATTGCAGATCCTCAACTTGCCACCAAAAAACCCCCAAATCAACTTTCAAATCAATTTACTAGCCTAATATCTGTGTTACCTTGATTGTTCATCTCTTCCCATTGAAAATTTAATGAGACTGATCGGAGAGAGCCTTCTCATACCCCGTAGGGCGAGCTACGAGGTGAAATGGTTTGATGTTGCCTTGAAGATTTGCCTTTCTCAGCCTGAGGCGAAATCTCAAGCGCTAACACCTTCAACATGACTTCCTTGTGTAGCATTGCATCTACCTGTTCCTTTAGTTCCTTGGCCTCCTACAGCTTTGCGAGCCTCTATGTGATGACAATAGTTTGGGTTGTTGCCTTAACCTCGTCGTAGCACTGCTGCAGTTCTGGCGCTTTTGTTTCCATCCTCTATACATTGGGGTCCTCTTGTAGGTTGGTGAGGACCTAGAGAAATTGCCCAAAAAGTGTCATGCAGCCTGTCACTGCACTTGCTACCACTGCTACTGCATTTGTCACAGCAGTTGCATGATGCTCCCCGACTTTCAGTGGAATTGAAGGCTGGGCCTTTAACTGTAACTCCGCAATCTTGAGGTTCAGCTCCAGCTGAACCTTGGTCAACTCTGTGCATTCATTGTGCACTCCTGTAGTGAGTTTCGAACCCACACATCGACTAGCTCAACCTCAGGGATGTCCAACTTCAGAATAGTCTGACATGCTTCATCTACAACCTTAGTGAGGCATTGCTTTTTATTTGTGAGGTTGGTCACAAGGTTGAGAGTGGAGTCGCGTTGTACTGCCATCTAAGCATTATTCACCTTTTTCTTGTTGATCACCTACAAAGTGCATTGATTGTCAGCTTGGAGCTCGGTGATCACACCGTCCTGCAAAAGATAAAGTTCTTCCCTAGGAAGCACTGCCAAATTAAGGCCCATTGCCTTGAGGGAACTAACAACAAGTCTATCAATGCTAGTTGCCATTGTCAATTCTCCGTCTGGTAGTATTATGGCTTGGAGGTCCCCAACACGCAGTATCTCCGTGGCTTCGGAGGTGCCAATGGCCACACTGGCGGGTGCCACACTGGTCTACATCTATGAAGCATGGATCTAAAGCTCACGCAAACCTATATGAATAGCACCCAATGCCTGTTGTTGCTGCTTCTTGAACTACTACAATAGTTCTACGATGGCATCCCACATTGTATCCCCTATATCGTTTAGATCCCTATTGGTGTGGGTGATCAGATCCAAAGATGTCTTGCTCACATTGGACTTCTTCCATGATCTTAGCTTTTCTAGACCCCTAGTGCATTTGATGTGGAATAGATCCATTTCCAAGTCTGCTTCTCCCTACTCTGTCAGTTCATCTGCTTCTTCTTCTGCCTCTGGTGAGGGTGATTTCTATTTGTTGGAGTTGCTCTCCATTCCTCCTACTTGTCCTATCTATACTCCTACCTCTTGCATGGAAGCACACTCTACCTTAGCCTTAACGTCAACCTCTCTTTTCCTCTTCACGGCCAGTTTCTCCATCTTCAGCTTGGCTTCTTGCTTCTTCCGCTGTGCGTAGGTATTGCTAGATCCCGTAGTCAAGTCCGAGGTAGTGTGACATTCTTCCTGCCAGCTATCAAAGACCACTTGAATCACGTCATCCGACACAAAGTAAGGAAAGTCATGCCACTTTTCCTCAGGGTCATTTTGTGCCCTTATTGATACGTGGTGGAAATTAGACTTGAATTCCATGTACTCCTGCAATTTGTCAAAGTTGGTAGGCGACAACTTCAACTTTCAGTTGATGGCCATGTGTACATTCATATCCATCAGGGTCCAAAGTATTTTGTTGTCCTTTTGATGAGCCCCAAAATTGGTAACAATTTGGGCTCATTTGGCCTAATTTTCATTGTTCACTCCTTGTTCAAATCCATCATTTTCTATAGTTTATGCATTATTTTTAGTATGTTTGTGTCTTTGGTACGAATAAGGGAAGTTACTTTGCCTAGGTGGTTAACACGTGTCTATTTCACGTTTTTGACATATATTGGAGCAAAGTCAAAGCAATCATGAGCTATAAGGAAGCCAAGCCTGAATTGAGGACTTGAAGGAGGGGTGCCTATGGCATTCAATGACCCTTCCTCGGGATTTTCACCTCCAACTCCGAGCTCCAAAGACCACCAAACCGAATCTAGAAGGCAGCTAATCAGCACTTAGAAAGGTACTATTTGACTCACAGTTTGAAAGCCGAGTTCCATGGATTGAGGAGGCCAGCTAGGTCCCTCGTTATCAATAAATGTTGAGGCCTCAACCATCGTAAAAATACTTTTGAAACTATTGTGTACTTTGCACCTTAGTGCTGTAGCTTTATTTTGTTCCTTTGTAGCCATTTTTGGCATGACTGTTATGATTCTTTTTGGATAATGAGAAGTAGTTTTGTTTCTTATCAAATTTGATTTTTTCATAGGAGCCAAAGCTCTCAGGGTTGGGCCCAACCTGAGAGCCTAGGACCTCCTTTCTGTATTATTTCTTTTCCTTTACGTATCACTGTTTTTTTTCTTTATTCATTTGAACACATTGTTGTTAAGTAGATTTCGTTATCTTGCTGGAATAGATCACTGTTTATGAATGACTTTGGTTTAGATGTTTTGGTAGGATAATAACAGCAAGATCTCCAAGGAAAAGAGACAACCACACTCCTAGTTTCACCTCGGCCTTATTGGATTTGGGGCTGGAATTGAGGAAACAATGCTACCTCACAAAAACACTAGTTTGCTTGTTTATGCAATCTTTTAGTGTGCTTGTTTTATTTGTAGAGATTAGTCATGGGTTTGGACATCTGAAATGTTTCTTTACATAGATGGTGTACAAGGTTTCTTCCCAAATAAAGTTGTTGCTCATTTGTGTTGATTGATGGATAGAATAGATTAGTTTAGGATTTGATCATTTGCAGGTCTTTGTTGATTTGATCAAGGCCCACCGTGCAGGGCATATTCTTCCTTCATCCATCCTCCCAAAGCATCATCTAAGCCTCCTGTTCTATATTGTAGCTAAGATGCCATTTTTCCCATCTATCCTTTGTGTCTACGAAACCTTACCTCTTTGCTCATCATTGCCTTAGCCATCTTCAAGCCAAGTCAGCCTTCTATGCCTCTTCACCGATCCACCCACTAGTCCTTAGGCCATTTTTAGACCCCTATCCTACCTCTCGATCCATCCATGCACCTTCCCTCACTCATCCACCTCCCAAAAACCGACTTCCAAACATCCTGTAGAAATTCTGAAGTTTCCTGTAGAAATCCTGAAGTTTCCTGTAGAACCTCTGCAGACTTCCTATAGAAGCTCACAAGTGAGGTTTCTTGAAAGCCAAACCTTGTGACTCTGGGGAAGAGTGTTAGGGACTCCTTAGACCCCCTCTGAGCCTCTCCAACCACTTCTAAGCATTCCTCTTCCTTAATCCACTCCTGCACAGTGAAACACAGTTCAAGCATATGCATGTGAAAATTGACACTTAATCAAAAAATTACAAAAAGATACTTTCTAGGACAAAAGTAGTCTAATACATATGCATTTTCCCTTTTTGAAGTCAATGGCATCTCATTCAGTAGTTTGCATTCTCATTTTTGCATCAGTAGAAATAGTTGGTAGAATTAGGGTTTGCTAGGGTTTGCATTTCTCTTTGGATTTCAGTTTCTTTTTGCAAGTAGATTAGCTCCCCTTTGAGTTAGCTTTCATCCATCATTTAAAAGCTTCTTCTGAGAACCTATGGAAGTTGCCTAGAGCCCCTAGCAGACTTGTGCTAGCTGACCAAGTGATAGCTGTGACAAGAGCTAGTACTTGTGCATACAGCACCATTGCTTCCAAGTTTGTTACGAACAACCGGGTTGATAAAAGTAAATAAGGGAGTCCCAGGAGTTGCAGCATTATTGCTGCAATACTGGAGCCCACCATATTTTTTGGCGCCGTTTCCAGGGAAGCGTCAGAGTATTGGTGATTGTTGCTATTCTTCTATTTTCTACTACAAACTTTTGCTAAGTAGTTTATTTCATTTCCATTTTGCAATTTCATTTCCACAAAAGTAAAATAGACATTTCCTGCTTTCATAGATTAGCATTCCAAATTCCGCAATTTCAATTATGCAAGCATAGATTAGAATTTCAATTCTACTTTCATAGATTAGCATTTCAATTCTGCAAGCGTAAATTAGCATTTCAATTCGGCATTTTCCTTTCAGTAAGATAGTTAGCTGCAGTTCAACCTATTTTAGTTTTGCAGGTACAAGAAAAAATACAAAAATCAAGAAAAAGCCTTTCCATTTCATGCCTCGTAGGAACAGAGATAAGACCGGCAAATTCTTACCCAACACCCCCACCACATCACTGAGTCAACTTTCTCTTTTCTCTGGTGATAGTGAGCCAGAAGAACCTATAGGTGAACCTCTTGAGATATATGAAGATCCTATAGCAGAAGAAGAGTTAGAAACCATTCCATCTGTAGCTATGGCTGAAAACCGAAACGGTAGAAGAGAAGATGAGAGAATAGAGGGTGCCTTTCCCATTCGAGAGACCAATGGAGACATGAAAATGAAAAACATAATTCCCTCTGCACTACCTCATTTCCATGGTCTAACTACTGAGGACCCTGATACCTTCTTGTTTGAGTTTGTTGTCCTTTGTCGAACTTATGACTATGCTGAGGATGAGCAAAAGCTGAAACTCTTTCCCTCCACCCTCAAGGATGCAACATTATGCTGGTTCATGGGGTTTCCTGGAAACAGTATCACCACTTGGGCTCAAATGAAACAAGCTTTCATCACCAAGTATAGAGACTACTGTAGGTCCAAGGAAACTAAGGGGGAAATCTTTCGGATGACCATGGGCAGTGATGAATCTTTGGAAGACTATGAGGAAAGTTTCCAACTCAGTTATAAACGAGCCAGGTGCACACTTGACCCGGAATCTCTGAAGTTGGTTCTGCTCCGAGGAGTACCTGAAGACCTTCTGGACACCCTTAACCTGCTGGCTGGAGGAGATATCTACCAACTACCTTATGAGGACATAAAGACCGTGTTTATAAATCATTCTAGGGCGGCCCAGAAGAGAGGTAGGGGAAGTCATCTCTCAGCTAGCACCTCTCTCTCCAAGCATGAGTTTGCTAACTAGATGGAAGATCTTAAGAGCGAAATGAGACATACTAT
This sequence comes from Pinus taeda, assembly GCA_000404065.3. Taxonomy (NCBI): domain Eukaryota; kingdom Viridiplantae; phylum Streptophyta; class Pinopsida; order Pinales; family Pinaceae; genus Pinus; species Pinus taeda. The sequence continues at coordinate 29,234 of APFE030087164.1, forward strand.
TGCCATGCAACTTGATACCTTTCGAATTCAGCAGAAGAAAGAAGAAGCTGAGAGGGCCTTGGCCATTTTTTGTCCTAGATACACAACGAAGCACCCCAAGAATGAGTGCCCATTACACTTAGTAGAGGTATGTTTCGTGTGTGAGGAAGACCATCCCACCAACCAATGCCCTACCTTGCCTGGATTTAAAGCCATGGACCTAGGGACCGAGGTGGCTATTAAACCTCTCTACTTCCTCAACCAAAGGAGGCCTCATGGACCCAGACCTTATCAGTAGGGAATGCAAGGGTCATCCCAAGCTTATTACCACCCCAACCATTCCGCCCATATGCCTTCTTGGGGTCCCCCTGCTCATCCTTCCTAGTCCACACCTCCTCCATGGTCTTATCCATCTCCATACCAAACTCAACCTCCTTCTCACTCGTTTCAATCTCATGCCTAGCCACAACCTCAGTGGAATGCACCTCAATCGGGGTGGAGGCCCCAATACAACACTCCTCCCGCCATTCTGCCTCCACCACCAACTCAACCCCAACCATTACCTCCTGCTCTGCCAAGACAACCCCAGATGCCTGCTCAACCAAACCCAAACCCCAACAACAGACAGGCCCAACAGGTATATACAGGGGAGACATCATGCCCTACCTATGTTGTGGAGATCCAGGAGATCAACCTGTGATCTGGGAAATTCCTTCCAGAACACCAACCTCCTCCCTTAGAAGAGGAGGAAGAGAAACATGAAAGTGAACCCCAAGCCATTCCACCCTTTCTTGAGCGACTCACAGTGATCACACAGCCCAACCCAGAGGAGGATGAGCTTCTGGGAGAACTCAAGCAGTTGTGGGTGAAAATTCCACTTCTCCAAGCCATCAAAGATGTGCCAATTTACAACAAATTTATTAAAGAGAATTGTTTCAGGCACCCAGGCAGGTGAAAGAAAGATGCCTCGATCATTAATGTCATAGGACAACTGTCCGATCTCATGTTGGGGCAAGTAATCTATCCGAAGTATTTGGACCCTGGGAGCCCTGTAGTTGATGTCCACATCAATGGCACCATTATACCCACACTCTGATTGATTTAGGGGCTGCCATCAATGTGATGACCAGGGGCTGCCATCAATGTGTCCTCTAGCCTAAGGCAAAACTCACAGGTTATCCCCTCATTTTGGAAGGCCTTGGTTGGCCACTGCAGATGCTTACATCAGCTGTCGAGCCAGAAGCATGACCATAAAAAATGGGCCTACGCCAAAGCAACTGGTCCTATACCCTCCTGCCCAACCTTCGATAGAACATGACTTACCCCTCTGGTTGGAAGAAGGAGAAGAGGATGAGGTCTACTCTGCACCATTATGCACAGTAGAGGCCACAAAGGGAGGTCCTGCAACCGAGGATGATTTGATTGAAAAATTAATCCAAAATCCTCCCCCTAGTGAGCTATCCTTGGAAGAATTGGTGGAAGACACCCAGGCCAATGCCTTAGTGGACCTAAGTGCCACTAATCTGACCAACCCTAGAGTTAAGAATGTGGAGTTTGGCCCTGAGAAGACCTTGAAGGTAAGCTCCTCTCTCTCTCCCTTTCAGGAAAAGGAGCTATGTAGTCTCTTGACCCGCCACTTGGAGGCCTTTGCTTGGAGCTACAAGGAAATGAAGGGAATCCATCCCTCAGTCTGCACTCATCATATCTACATCAAGGAGGACTGTAAACCAGTTAGGTAACACCAGAGGAGGATGAATCCAGCCCTCAAAGACATTGTTAAAGAAGAGGTGCAAAAATTGTTTGATGCGGGATTCATCTACCCCATCTCAGATAGCGAATGGGTTTCCCCTCTAGTGTTGGTGCCCAAGAAAAATGGGGAATGGAGAATCTGTGTGGACTACAGAGAGTTGAACAAAGCCACCAAGAAAGACCACTTCCCTTTACCTTTCATAGATCAAGTGCTGGATGGTCTGGTAGGGAAGAGATTTTTCTCTTTCCTAGATGGGTTCAGCGGGTACAACCAGATTCAAATCAGTCCGGAAGACCAAGATAAGACCACTTTCACTTGTCCATGGGGTACCTTTGCCTACCGTGTTCTTCCCTTCAGGCTATGTAATGCCCCTGCCACGTTCCAGAGGGTTGTGTTAAGCATCTTTGCCGAGTTGGTCCATGGTTCGGTAGAAATCTATATGGATGACTTTAATCCTTACGGGTCTAGCTTCCAGGAAGCCTTATCCAACCTGGGAAAAGTTTTGAGTAAGTGCATCGAGATGAATCTGTCCCTCAGTCCTGAGAAATGTGAGTTCCTAATGACTAAAGGGACCGTGTTAGGCCATACCATCTCTCTCCAGGGGTTACAGGTAGATCCCAATAAAGTTGCTATCATCAAAAGGGTCCCACCTCCTCAAAAGGTGAGAGATGTCTGGAGTTTCCTAGGCTTAGCAGGATATTATCGTAGATTCATTAAAGACTTTAGTAAGCTGGCCTCGCCATTGTTTGGCCTCTTAGCAAAAGATGTTGAGTTTAAATGGTCGGATGATTTCCAGAAGGCTCTGAATGAGTTGAAGGATAAGTTGGTGTCTGCTCCAATTCTGAGAGGCCCAAACTGGGCCCTACCTTTCCACATCCATACTGATGCCTCGAACAAAGCCATAGGGGCAGCCTTAGGAAAAGTTGAAGAAAAACTCCCATATGCTATATACTTTGTCAGCAAAAACTTATCCAAGGTGGAAATGAATTATACGGTAATTGAGAAAGAGTTCCTAGCTGTGGTCCATTCCTTGAACAAGTTCCAACACTATATCACTGGCTATCAAACATTTGTACATACTGAGCATGCTGCAATCAGATATTTAATGAATAAGCCTGATGTGAATGCTCGTATTATTAGATGGTTACTTTTGTTGCAGCAGTTTGATTTGGCCATCGTTGACAAACCAGGTAAAGAAAATGTTGTTGCTGACTTTTTGTCTAGAGTGAATTTGACTACCAATGAAGAAGAAACAGTGGATGACCAAATGCCAGATGAGCATTTGTTTGCTATCTCAGTGCTCTCCCCGTGGTTTGCTGATATAGCCAACTATCTGGTCTCCGCACAGTTCCCTCCACACTTATCCTCAAAGGAGAAGAGCAGAATCGTGAGGAAAAGGGCCTCATTCACTTGGATCGGGGGAAACTTGTTCAAACTTGGCCTGATCAGATCTTAAGGCATTGTGTAAGGGAGGAGGAAGTCTTTGACATCCTCCTAACTTGTCACGATGGGCCTTGTGGAGGACATTTTGCAGCCAAGAGGACTGCTTTCAAAATTCTACAGACAGGCTACTATTGGCCCACTCTTCATCAAGATGTCAGAAGATATATCAGCCAATGTGACCGATGCCAAAGGATGGGGAAACCAACCCCAAGGGACGAAATGCCTCTCCAACCTCATGTGACCCTTGAGCCATTTGAGAAGTGGGGTATGGATTTTGTGGGTCCTATCAACCCTCCTTCAAGGAAAAAGTCTTACATCATTGTGTGCATAGATTATCTGACAAAGTGGGCAGAAACCAAGG
>APFE030087165.1:12485-58594 GCA_000404065.3 Pinus taeda
TTTTCATATAGTTTCTCCAATGCCTTAATCAATCCCTCTGTCGTTGTTTCCTTCGAAATGTTGAAGGCGACCGACGCTGCAAGGCACAACCGTATTGTTCTGAGTGCCTTTCTATCGAGAAGGTTCCATTCTTCATCTTCCATATCCATCGGCTTGTTTGCTTTTCCCCCCAATGGTAGGTATAGATCTTTCTGACACAAATAATCTTCCATCTGCATCTTCCACAATGAGAAGTTTTGGCCGTTAAATTTCTCAACCTTAAACTTACCATTTTCCACCATTTCTCTCACTCGAACAAGGAACCCTTCTTTCCTGCGAGTTTATCAACCAAATAGACCTTCGGCTCTAATACCAGTTGTTCGAAAATTATATATTACGGATCAATGGAACACATAAAATATTGTAGAAATATAAACACAGAAAATGCATAAAACAAGAGAGACACAGATATACGTGGTTCACCCAGTTTGGGCTACGTCCACCCCGAACAGCTAGTCCTTCCTTTCTATTATCTATCAAAATGAAGAGACACAACCTACAACAAATCCGTTGTAATATCCTCTGTTTTCTCTCACAGTCTCACCTCTCTGTTTCTCACTCACACATATAGAATACACATCTATCACAGCCTCAAATACAATGCCCTCATACAAGTGAAGGGGTTTCCTTCTAGGGCAAAAAACACTAAACTAAACATAAGTTCTACCATCAGATCATCCGCCTAATGAACGGCCCAGACTGACTATAAATTACTATACATTTACAAGGCAAATTTACATCTGTTTTTAGCTTCGGGGGCGCTTCCCTCGAGCCCCCGCTGGGGGACCACTGGCCCCTGAACCCCCCAGCCGGAGGGGGATCAGCCCCCCCGCACCCCCCCGCCTGGAGGGGTGTACAAACTTCCTAGGGTATACATCCCGCTGAAGCAAAGACCTCTCAACAATCATGCTCCACACACAACATGACTCCCTTCCATTTGCTCCCCCTCCATTCTTTCCTAACATCATTGGTGAACCTGCCATCCATGATTTTGGATGTGTGTCGACATCCATGGATGCACCCATTGTTGATCTTTCGCAGGACACACCATATGTTAGCTCATCATCCAACAATGGAGAGGACCAATCATTCATTGAAAATATACTTGATCTTTCAACTTCTCTTTCCAGAAATGTAGATGGTTAACACCCTTCCTTCTCATATACCCCTCTATGTGATTTGTTAAATCATGAGGATGCTGACCAACATCCTAAATTTTATAATCTTGGTTTTCACGATCTCTTGACCTCATCATCCGATCATGATGTTCATTCACTCATTGTTAACCTGTCTAAGCCACTGGTCTACAAAGATCCATCTATCAATGAAGTCAAAACCCCATAGACTGTCGATGCACTTCAGCCCGAGCTGATGGTTATGTCAGGCCCTTGTTGTCCTAAGGTTGGTTTAGCTCCCGATCAAGAAATTGTTCAAACACTCAAGTCTCCTCATCACTCATATGTATGCACTCAAGATCAATCTAACACTCAAATCACACTTCCTACACTCGAACTACATGATACCATTTCCCATGCATTGGAGGAATCTTACATTACAAGAACTTGTGTGTGGTGCAAGTTATCGTTGTTTCTTTCATTTTCTTGCATGTGACAGTCAAGAGTGTGCCCTTTCTTAAAATTTGCATGTAGTGTCAGACAACACCACGATAAGTCCACAGACTAGCCGTTATGCACATACACTCAATTATATCCTATAGGCACTTTGAAACAAGAAGTGTGGTTGCCTTCATTGTTATATCCTTCTTGTTTACTGGTTCACACAACTGCATTACTCGCAGACCAAGCCTTCACCAACATGGGTCTACCAATGCACCGGTGGCTACATTGGAAGTATCACTTCACGTGATCAGGCCCTTGCACCATTAAGATAGGAGTAGGAGCAGTTTTTTCTTTTAGTTGTTTGCTTGCATGCTTGTTCGATTACATGCTTTGTTTTCTTATTTTTTTGATTTCTTGTTTGTTTACTTTCTTCACTTTCATTTTTTCTTCTGCTCTTACTTTTCTTTGTTGATTTCTAGTTCTTTCACTTGTTTCATTCATAGGTTAGTTTACAGGAAACCATGTGTGACTCATGAAACAAACTTGGTGAAGTATAAGATGGCTTGTACAACTATCACTACTTGGTTATCTGTCATCCTGCCTCTGTATGAAGAACTTATTACTTTCAATTCATGATACGTCGAAGGAAAATACGTATTGTTCAAAGTGAACATTGGCGAAAACACAATGCTTTGGCACTAACTAGTGTCACCTGCTATAGTCGGTTGTTTTTGGGATAACCCTTGTCAGCTCAATCAAGTATAGTAATGTGAGGGGGAAACCTTAACAAGCACGTCAAAGATACAATAAACTACTTCTCTACTAGAACAACCACCTCTAAAATGAATAAGTGCTATGCATAGTGGAAATGAAAAATGAAAAAAATGAAAAGTCAAGAAATTCGAAAATGAATAAGGTGAAAGAAGAGAAAGGATTCCTGTGCAGTGAGGTGATGCAAGTAACTCTGCTGGGGTACTAACCAGGCTCGCTGGCAGTGAATCCATGCCTATTTTCCTATGTGACTCTATCGAGGTACTATCTAGGATTGCTCAAAGAGGAGCAACACCAAAGATGAAACTTAGACTCTGGCGACTATACTGCTTGTGCACATATATACCCCTCAACTTCAATTGAAACAACTGTTTTTCCCTGGCTTGTAATGTATGTCAATCAGACAAGATTCTGGTAGATGCTACATCTTACAATCAAGCTAGTGTGAAGGCAAGATGAGCTGAGAGCTGAGCAATAATTTCAGGGGTGTTAGAATTACTTTTCATGAAGAAGGTCTATTCAGAGTGGTGGAGTTCTCCCAGTGTGTCGAAAAGTTTTGTAGCAGCTACAACCACCCTCCAAAATTTTCCCTTAGCCTATTTTGGAGCCTCCCTACCAACCTTCAGAGTAGCTTGCATTGCTTCATTAACTCCTCAATCTTTATTGTCTTTCTTTCTCAAAGGCAGCATGTCAATCACAGTTTGATATTTTCCCTTCATAGGTTGCTCACCCAGACTTGGTCCACTTCTAGGCTATGCAGCTTCCCAGTGAAATCTGTGCGTTTGTAAGGGGAAACCAGCCTTCCCTATAGGAAATGTGCAATTCCATCTGACAGCCTTTGGGCTCTAGGATTGCGCAATCCTACCAACTAACCCTCCTAGCAAGATTTGCACAATTTTTCCCATCAATAGGCTGTTCAACCAAGGATTTGTGCAAATCTGGGTAGCAGTCAGTTGCTCAGCTGAGAAATTGCATAAATCCCCTAGGCAGCTAGCCCAGCTCCAAGTTAGAAATGTGCATTTTTCTTTGGTAGTCAAGAAGTCTCTTGTGTGTGCACCTGAGTTGACCAGTTCCCTCTGAGGACTGCGCAAAATAGACTTTCTTGCATGGGATGTTTCTCCGAAGGCAGCATGCAAAGGCTTCCCTTCTTTCAGGGATCTATGTTTAGCAGTTGGAGGATACATGCAAGGAACAATTCAGAAGCCTCCCTTCAAGTGTCGCTTCCCCTAGATTTGTGGCACTCACATCACAACCGTGATGTTATGAAAACTCATCAACTAGATGCTAAAGAGCTAATTCCTCACATCGACCTCGTAGCTTCCACATCACACATCACATCAGAAGTAGTCAGCACATTTAGCTCAGATGTTTCGGGTTAAGCTTGCTTCCCATGACTTGTGCTGCATTTCTGTCTCTTTTTAGGTTTTCTCTTGTATAAATATTGTGTAGTAGGATTTTTTGGTTTTCATAAGTTAGCATCAATCAGTAAAAAAAATGAAAATCATTGCAAAAATTTCAAGTTAGGATATGGACAAAAAGAGTATTGAATGAAAAAATGTTAGGGATATTTTGATGAATCAGTCCATATCAAATAAAATGTTAGAATAGATGCCCTTAAAAAAGAAGGAAAAAAAAATGTTAGATTAGAGAGAAAATAAAATAATAATAAATTCTGAAAGTGTTGCAAATCCAAATGCCACTACTCTCAGTCGATGTTTATTTTTGCAAATAAAATGTTGTGTGCAGATTATTTAATTGCCACACTAGTCCATAGAATCCAATTGTATACTTTAATCATGATTGGATTTGATTTAATTTGTTTGTCAATAGTTAATAAATAAAATTGGCTCAACAGTTATCTGAGCCAATGGAAGAAATAAAGGATAGATTTAGATTAGTCATTAAAAAAAAATGTTGAGTTGCTAGTCTAAGTTCACTCGGGTAAGTAAGATTGAAAAATCCTAGGAGTTAAGAGTAGGTAGACAAATGAAATACAATTGGAGCATGAAAGGATTTTTATCCTAAGATATAACATTGAAAATATGTGTATATGGTGATGGCTTTTATTAACCATAAATTCTTAGTATCAATTTTATTTTTTCTCCAAACTTCATTCATTTATTAGCGAATACCCCATACATGTCACATCCGACAGAACTCTTGAACACACCATCACTTCCACCTCACATTGTTAAAATGCATTCATTTTATTTTTCATCTCGAACACTCTCCTGAGATCTGAAGGCTTACATCTTTCTTCAATCCTCATTCGCCATCCGAACTTTATCAGCCGGCGGAAGGTTTGAACTGGGCAGTTTTGGAAACTACCACCGAAAACTACTTTTCTCCTAGTCTTGTGGTACTTACAATGCCGAAACAACATGCTGCCCTAACTTGATCTTGAACGTATTTTTCATTCAACCATTAAACATCACTCCTACGTCATCATCCACCTTCACTTTGAGTCACTTCCTCTGTCCAATCAGTTGTCATCTATCCATTATTCATTTAATTCACCACTACCACGAGTTTATCCTCCAAAGATCTGTTTTAAGAGTCCCATTGGATAATTAATGAGGATTTAGCCATTCATCAAACAACCTCACTTCATTTTATTCATTATAAGCCATGTTCCTCCATAAAAATGTTAACAGTACATTTCTGAAACTCAATTCATCACTAGATATTTCGTGCTTGCATCCTAAACGACATATTCATCATTCAATAGAATTTTAAATTCTATCAACGACCAAGCCGACATCTAGGTCCACCTAATCCATTTTTAGTTACACTGCTTTTCTATCATTACTGTGTTTAAGACCAATTCTTCCCATTTTCATCTAGTTCAACTTGCAATTCACCTAATAAAATGCCTCCATAAAGGAAATTGCAAAAATCCCAAATCCCCTCATTCATCCAGAATATGACTTGAATCATACTCCCCTGGTCGACAAAGACTATAAAATCATTGATTCTTCCTCTCAATTTGATCTATATGAAATCTATTGTTGGATGGAAGACCAACTAGTTGATCAGACAAACGAGATAGGACTTTGGGACTCCTACCTTCCTCACTACATTTTCCCACAAATACATAGAGCACCTGAATTTTTTAGGAAATTCCATGAATCCTATGATCCCATTCATAGAGCTATCATTTCACCTACAAAAGAAATCCTTTGTTTTATCAATGCTCAATCTATTGAACAAATGTTGCAAGCCCATACTATTGCACCAACCCATCCTTTTTCTCATGAAAGCCTAATAGAAGCCTACCAAAAGCTAGATTTTACTAAAAGGTCTCAAACTCTTGAACGTTTCCTTGTTATAGATAGCCCTCGACCTAAAAGAAACCCTCCATATGATTCATCCATGTTCCTAGATAGAACAAAGAAAATTACCACTATTCTTTCTTATTTTCTTCATTACAATTCTAATCAAAATATGTTAATGAAGCAATCATACATTTCTTGTATATTTTTTTTGCTGACTCACAATCTACTGTTCTCTATAACTTTAGCCAATTTCTAGCTAAATCCATCCATGAATAATTTGTCTAGTTTAATACTAAAGAAGTATTCAAGTATGCCTCCGTACTTGTAAATTGTTTTATATATTTTTAGGGAGGCAAGTTTGAATTCACCTTACAGAAGCTAGATGAATAAGGCAACCAACGATCAGTGATATTTTGGACATCTATGGGAATGAAGGAGAAGGAATAATTTACATATAAACAATTCATAGAATTGTTTTTTTCATCTAGCTATTAATGTTATGAGCAACATTCCAATACCAAGAATCAGTGAGGAAATTGTGAAAGTATTGCAGCTCATTGATCAAGCCACCACATGAAAATGGTATCTTTACCAAAACTATACAAAAACTAGAGTCTATGGCTATGAGCTTACACCATACAAACTTCTTAAGTACCTCCCTTTGAGAATTTTTGCATTGGAATATATTAGGAAGAGGTTAAATGCAGATGAGGTACATTTTGTAGTTGTAAAGAAGAAATTATATTTCAATTTAAAGGCTTAGGCTGGTCCTTTCATCTGCAACAATAGAGCAGTAGGAGAGGAACCAGACAGGTTATTGAAGGAAATGAAGTTTGGTCTCAGCTTCACTTCTTCTTATGGCCCAATGGGAGTAATTTCAAAACTACGGGTTGAAATTTTTTTTACTGCATACCACCATATAGCTAGGCCTAAAATAGAGCTGTACAAAAATCAGTTAGAATGGAAGGAGAGCACTCTTCACGAAGTAGAAGAACAGGTCGTCTCTGTTAGGTAAACTTGACTCAGGATAGAGTCAAAAGTTGACGAGGTTAAATAGTGATGGTTTTGGGGCACATGGTATTGTGCACCCATGGTATTCTGCCCATGGTATTATATGTAATGGAAGCCTATAAAACGCTGGAAGGACTTCACTGTAATGCATGGCCTGGAGGTGAGCGGTGAAGGCTCACTTGGCCGGATTGGCCAGGGTTTTGGCCAAGGATAATGAAATTTCATTATGATTGGGTTTTTCCCCGGATTTAGGGTTTTCCCGGATAAACATGTGTATTTATGTGTTTATGGTTATTGCTGGTTAATTTTATATTTATTCCTCTCAGTAATTAATTTATGTTCTTGGGTAAATTTCTTAACAGTCTCTACTTCAAATGTACAAACTCCACTTGCACGGGAAAAGATAGCCAAGCGAGGAAGGGAAGAAAAATCATTCCCTACAACTAAAGCATAAATCCATGGATTTAGAATTGTGCATAGAAAGAAGACACCTGGGATATCTATGAAGGTTAGTCCAACAAATGAGTGACAAAAAACAACATTTAATGGACTTGGGGAGATTTTTTTTTTACATAGTCTGGTGTATAGTCTACATAGTCCCCCACTCATTCCACTAATTCTCAGGAACAACAAGTGATTCAGACCAATAGAAATAGTCAGAAGGACAAACAATATGATATCTCCCTCGTCTTCAGTGACATTAAGAAGAAAAATGAGGAATTGAAGATAAACAATTATAATCAATTTTGGAAACACTCTTCCAGTTCCCAAGCTAGACTTCTTTCAGTATTTGACTCTGAGAAGGATAAGATGCAAATGGATTTCTTACAAGATCAAATTCCAAAGCCTAGGACTCCTACACATTATTATAATCAATCCTCCTTTCAGTTTAATATAAAATTTGTACATCCAATTTACCAAATTGAGATGCACAAATACACTGGCCGGATGATTTCTTCCAATTTAACTCATACTGCCATGAGTTTTTCAAAGTTGTAGGTCACCTTGGCCAATACACAATCATAGATCAATTTTGGAAATGTTTCCTCACTAGAAAAGGACACCAAGATCAAATCTTTGGAAGATATGGTGCTGAAGATGGGATATGATCCCTCAAATATAAATGATGCAGAAGAACTTGTCAAGAATAAAAATGCTTAGCTCTAAAAATTAAGGAAGCAGCTCAAACTGCCAGCTTCTGAGGACCCAATAACCAAGGATATTGAAGAAACCAAGACTCGGAAATTTGAAATGATGAAGCTCATCATGGAATAAAATATGAAAATAAAACAAATGGAGGAGAAAATGGAAAAATTGGTCAATGAGAAAGAGGAAGTTGTGAAAAGGACTCAAATTCCAATGGATGTATTTCCTGTTTCAACAATGTCTATAACCAGAGTTTATACTTTAGGCACAACACCAACTACAGGTATAGCAGAAGGAGTTGAACAACTTGCAGAAGCTGCTCAGAACCTGTCCATTCAAACAGTTGAAATTAATAAGTTGTAGGATGGACTCAAGGAATTAAAACATATGAAAACAGTTGTAGATAGTTCACATGCAACCGAGTTGCAAAATAAATAAAGTAAAATTAATTTTTTGCGGAAGGAAATCAAAGAATCTTACCTTAGAAACAAACTCGGTTTGGCAAAGGAGATTCTATGAGAATAAATTACTAAATTAGTCAAGGATATCTGGCCCTATATCAAGATAATATTTGGTAAAAAAGGCTTGTTGGAGAAAGCTCAGGAAGCTATTGAAACTATCTCCAAGGAAATTGCGGACATGCTAGAAGTTTCCATTGAGGTAATCAAGTTTTTGAATTCTAAAGACAGCTATGAGCTTGAAGAATTAGGTATAAATGATAGGACAACAACCATACTTGAAGTGAAGAAAATCATCATAAAGAAAAACCTCATTCTTTAGACGGAGGAAAAATGCAACAATGTTAGTGTCATAGTTCAAATATTTTTCAGTAGGTTAGAACCCTTGACCAGCAACAACTTCCCCTCTATGCTTGTGATAAATGACAAATTAATGCCCACTAAATATTATGTTCAACATCTTACAGAGGTAGGTACCAATGTAGCTTCAGTTTCAAGCATAAGAGGTGTAGCAACACCAAGGGTTGTGATGAATGCACTCAGAGACTCATTTTTCATTATAAATGAAATTACACATATATTTCTAGTAAGACCTACTTTTAATAAGTATACAGAAATGGATGAAGTTTCCTGAAGAGTAACTAAGTTATCTATCCCATATAAGAAAAGTTGGGAACAGTTAACTGATTTACTTGACTGAAGAAAGGATCAAAGAGCTTTCATTGTTTTCCAGGGACAGGTCATCAACAATTCAGTAGTTTTCAGCTTTCCCAGAAATAGTCACCAACAACTCAACACCAAAATAGCGATAAATCGACTATCAGTTTATATTCATGATTTTGTGTTGATCTATTTTTTTTAATTTCTTTAAGATGTTTTCTCGTCTCTAAGATTATATAAATAACTCCCTTCCATGAGTTATTAAGGGTTGCACCCTTGAAATAAACATTTGTAAGCATTAAATATACTTGGCTTTTTTTGAATCATTAATTCAAAGGCAAAGGATTTTGAGTTTTGATTCATATAGTTTTGTGTTCCCTGTAAGATTGTAAATTTTCATTCATTGTGTTCTTTCTTCATATTATTAATTTTTATATAGATAAACATGCAGGAATAATTTTGTTTCAATTTACTCCTATAAGTTTATGAAGTGATCACCTTTCAAGAGAATGAATTATATAAACTGTTTGTTTAATTAATTCCCTCTGAAGCGTAAAATCATCAACATCTTTTGTAATCTTAAGCATATTTTGTTAAAATTTCTCAACATTGTTTGAAGGATTTCTTACTTATGATTATTTAATTTTCTATTTGAAACTTGTACTAGTCATATCATCTTTCAGTTTCTGCTAATCACTAAACAAGCTATATCACTATGTGGATTTTAATAATAGCCCTCTATTTAAATATTAATGCTATTCAAAAGGTTAGGTATGACTGTTTTATATATATTTCATATATTGGTCCACAAGAATTAAAACAAAACCCCCCAAAACAAATATATTATATGCCCTGGCATGATAGCTGATCATTATCATCTCAAAGATACAACATCAATCTGGCATTGTTTCCAGGGACTCGAATTTCATCAAGTTTTCCTGGGTCAGCGATATAATTCCTATTCCTTTAAGGTGATTAAAGGTCTACATAGGTCAAAATACTTCACCTGGTAACTCAATTTTACCAAATTGGCACCTTTTAAGCACACTAGATCCCATTCTGAATCTGACATAGTTAGTCCTCTATCAGATCTAGAGAGACTTGTAAGAAAGACTAGTTCTAGAAGAAGACATCCACCATATTCTTCTACTTCAACCACACAGTTTGAAGATATATTAACATCCCATCCAATCTAGAGTACACTCACTTATCACCAAGGGTTGCTGAAATTTTGGATAGGGGAGTTGATTTCAAATCAGCCTTCCTTATTCATTCACATGAATCTCATGTAGAACCCCGAATTCCACTGGGATCACCTAAATTTGGGTCTAACCTAGGTGTTCATTTACCTGAATACAAACCTATAGAATTTATATCCCCCACAACTTATTCATTTCATTCCTCCTTTGAACAACCTAAATATTCTACTTCTAAATGACCTGAAGGAACCTTTGTTATAAATTCAAATCCATTCTTTGAAACTGAAGAGGATATTCATTCTCATGTCCACAAATTTGTTATTAAAACTCCTTTAAAATTATTCAGGAAGTCTCCATATTATTGATCTCCTCCTTCTTCACCCCCACATAGTAATTCACCCCTTCTATCACCATATTCCTCTTCCTTATCATCATCTTCACAAACATCCCATACATCATCTTCTACTATGGCATTCCAACCCATTGTATAGGCAAGATATGCAACTTTAGTTTTACCTACAGTCCTTCATGATTTCCCTAATGGATATTTAAAGCACCTTCCTAGGTATAATGGAGAAATTGGTCCCTCAGTTGAGGACCATCTTCAAGAATTTCTAGACTTTGGAGATAACCTGAACATAGAACAAAAGAATGTTTAAATGAGGTTGTTTGTTTAGTCTCTTGAGGGAAATGTGAGGACTTGGTTTAGCCAGTCACTTGCAAATTCCATTAGAAATGGGGAAGAAATAACAAATATATTCAAAAACCAATGGGGGGGTGAAAAAAGATGCTCTTTACTTTTTGACTGAGTTTGAAGAACTTAAAAGAAACTTTGGTGAACCCGTCTCTGATTTTATCAAAAGGTTCAACAAACTTTATCATAATATGCCCTCTAATTACAAATCACCTGTAGCAGCAACTAAATCTAGGTTTTTGAAAGCTTTCGAATATGATTTTGTTGTGATGTTAAGAGAAATAACTTCAAGGACTCTTGAAGATATGCAAACTAATGCTATAGTGGTGGAAGCAAATAGGTATGCCTCAACCACTTTAAAAGCTAAAGAGGAAAAGGCCCAAAGAAAACTTAAATCAAGTCATGAGGCCTCTACTTCCTCTACGATTAAAATTGAAGATTCTAAAATAGATGAGATAACTTCACTTCTTAGAAATCAATCTAATAGAATTTTCAAGATTGAGACTCAACCTAGAACAATTCAACAAATGATCACTCAACCCCAAAATAAAAATCAAGGACAATACAAAATAAATCCACCATTACAAATTCTTCAAAGGCTTAGTAATTATAAGGAAGTTCCAACTCCTTTACTAATAGATGATCTACAACCTAATGACAATACTATGACTATCACTGAAGATATTAACAATATGGATACCTCTTTTGGTCAGATCGCTATTATCCCTCTCTCAGAACAAAATCAGGTTCAACAAGATCAAGACTCCTTAGAGGCTTCCAAATACCATGCCTTCTTTGAACTCCTAATTGGAGAACTAAACAAAAGATATGATCTTCGGCCTAGACCTCATCCTAGAAGACCTCCTAAGGAACCTCCAATAATTTAACCTCATACCAAAGCTATTTAAACTCAAACAACTATTATTCGACCATTAAATCAGTCAACTGATACTGCTCAAATTGAAAAAACTGTTTTAACTACATTTAATGTTGAAAATGAGTTATAAAGAGTTAAAATACCTATAACACTTTCATAGCTTTCCAAAAACCCTAGATATAGGAATCAAGTCTCCAAATGGATACAAAACACCTTGGTTTATGCTGAAAGTGATATTAATAGTCTTCAAGATGAAAAACCAACAATTGTCTTTCGTCCTAGCTCAGATATGGTAGATGAAATAATACCCCCTTTCTATGTGACTCTTGAAATAAATGATTCTATGCTATACAATTGTATTTCTGATTCTAGATCATCACATAATCTCATGCCAAAAACTATCATGGATCATTTAAATCTTGACATAACTAGATCCTGTCATGATCGGTACACCTTTGATTCCAAAAGGGTGCCTTTCATAGGATTGATTAAGGATTTAGTAGTCACACTCACCCAAATCCCAATTAAAAGTGTAGTGTTAGATATAGTTGTCACATACATCCCTCCCAAATTTGGAATGCTCCTTTCAATGTCTTTTTGTGCCAAGTTAGGGGGAACTCTTCAGATGGACTTGTATTATGCCACTATTCTAGTTTATGTTGTAGAGAAACTAAGTGTTTATAGAGAGGTAATATTTATGCACACTATTTGCAAAACAAATCAACCAAGGAACCATCCCATTTATGCAATTGATCAAGATTTTGGTTGTTTCCAACTCTCTTCAAACCAAACACCTGTACCAAATTAGACTAATGTCTAGAATCTATTATTTGATTGTTCTTGTACAAAAGATGGAGCAAGGGTTGGGGTAGTATTAATCTCACCAAAAAAATAAAGCATTACACAATCATGTAAACTTTATTTTGAAGTTACAAATAACGTAGCTGAATATGAGGCTTTCCTATCAAGTCTACAGTTAGCCAAGAGCTTAAAAGTAAAAATCCTAAGTATTTTTACGGACTTAGAGCTCATTGTTAAACAAGTTAGAAATATTTTCCAAAAAACAACATCCTAGGCTTAGACCTTATCGACACAAGGTTTGGCATTTAGTTGAAAATTTCTTTAATGCTTTTAATTTGACTTATATCCCAAGGGATTAGAATATTCATGCAGATTCCCTAGATGTTTCTGTTAGTTCATTTAAAATCCCTGATCAAACTAATGTGCTCTATCAAATACAAGTCAAATACAGACCATCCATCCCAGATAATCTAAAATACTAGCAGATATTCAAATATGATGAATAGTTAAAATATTTTCTGCGGGTCATATATGAATTTCAGTTCTACAAATAATGAAAATAGAATAGAAACAATTGAAAATTCAAATGAAAATGATAATTCAAATTTCAATTCAAAAATTGCTAATCACGATATCATTCAGTTGTCTAACAATTTTATTCCCAAAGATCTCATTCCTTTAGAGAAATTGTTTGATCAAAATAATGTCCCCAGAAACCCACAGTGAATCTCTCCACAAGAAGATGTAGAGGAAGTAAATATTGGAACAAAGGATGACATTAGAAGCATCAAAATATTTTCATCCTTAGATCCCGAAATTAAAGCTCAATACCTTGAGCTATTTGAAAAATACAAGGATGTTTTTGTGTGGACCTATGTTGATCTAAAGACTTATGATACATCACTGATACAACATAAGATCCCTTTAAAACCAGAAGAAAAACCTTGTCAAAAAAAGCTTAGGAGGATTAATCCAGCACTTCTACCAACTGTAGAAATGGAAATTAAGAAAATGCTAGATGCCGAAATTATTATCCCTCTTAGATACTCTAATTGGGTTGCTAATTTAGTTCCTGTTAGAAGGAAGAATGGGGAAATCAGACTTGGTGTGGACTTTAGGAATTTGAATAAAGCATCATTAAAAGATAATTACCCTTTACCCAAAATGGATCAGTTACTTCAAATGGTTTCAGGAGCATAAATACTTTTCATGCTTGATGGTTTTTCAAGCTACAATCAAATAAATATTGATCCAACAAATAGAGAGAAGACAAATTTTACTACACACTGGGGTACATTTATGTATCCTAGAATTCCCTTTGGCTTGTCCTATGTTAGAGAAACTTTTTAAAGAGATATGGACATAGCTTTTGTGGGACAGGTAAACAAATTTGTAGTCATTTATCTTGATGACATAACTATTTTTTCTAATTCTGATCAAAAACATCTAAAGCACTTGATGAAGGTTTTTAACAGGTGTAGGAAATTCAAAATATCCCTCAATCCTAAAAATTCTTTATTTGCTATCAAAGAAGGAAAGTTGCTAGGCCACATAATCTCAAAAGAAGGAGTGGTGACTCATCCCAAATGTGTTTCTGCAATAAAAACATCTTCATTTCCTAAAAGTAATAAGGATATCCAAGCTTTTCTAGGCAAGATTATTTTTTTAAGGAGCTTCATCCTGAATTATGCTGAAATTGTGAAAAACATAACTGATATGCTTCAAAAGGATCATGAAGTTAAATGGACTATCTCTTCTAGGTATGCATTTGACCAAATCAAGAAGGCTATCTCTGAAGCCCCAACCTTGGCTGATCCTAATAATACCAAGCCATTTAATATATTTTCATTTGCCTCTAAAACAACACTAGTTTTTATTATATTACAAAAGAATGAAGATTCCCATGACCAACCTATAGCATTTTTTAGTAAGGTTATGAGAGATGTCGAGCTTAAGTATGGCATAATTGACAAGAAAGCCTATCCCCTTATACAAGCTCTAAAATCATTTAGGATGTATGTCCTACATTCAACTATTATTGCTTATGTTTTAGTTTGTAGGTTTCTGTGGAGTGGTTTTTGAGAAATTGAATTCGGAAAATCCACAGTGTTCTTCATTGTTTTTGTCGACATTTAGAGCCTATACCAAGACTCATCATCAGGACTGAGTTACAGAGAGGAGAAAAGCGGGAGATTGCTTATGTTCCTAACAGTGCTGCAAAAATTGTTTTAACACAACCAGACACATACCGAAAGAGAGCTAGATGGATCACTAAAATACTAGAGTTTGATCTAACTATCAAAACCACAAAGTTAGTAAAGGGTCAAGGATTAGCTAAGCTTCTAGATAAATCCAACTGTAAAGTGTTGGGCATGAACTCTGTTTTGGAAATACAAGGGGAGAATCCATAAGAACCTTTTATTCATGCAGAAGAGGGGAATCCACAAAAACCTTCCCAAATTTTGAATGAAGAGAATCCACAAGAACCTCCTCACCATCCCGAAGAAAAGAATCCACAAGAACCTTTACCTTCGGATCACATCATTTCTCTACACATTGATGAGAAATTTCTTATATCAAATTGGTATCAATATATTATAAATTTCTTGATCCATTTTGAATGTACAACATCATTTTCCAAAAGTCAATGTAAAGCTCTCAAATTGAAAGCACTCAAATATTGTATCATAAATGCAAATCTATACTGGAAGGACCAACTAAATATCTTGTTATTATGTCTAACATAATCAGAAACTGAAGGAATCATTGATCAATTTCATATATGATTTTGTGGAGGAAAATATGCTTGGAGAGAAACATCATATAAGATATTAAGGGCATGATTTTATTTGCCCAAATTGTTCTTACAAGTAGGGGCAAAGGTCAAAAGTTGTGTCCCTTGTCAAATTTTCTAGTAAAAAAAACACTAGTAGCTCTTCCACTAATCATGAAATTATTCTCAACACCTTTTCTCCAATGCGGACTAGATTTTGTTGGAGAAATTCATCCCACTTCAAGCAATTAGCATAGATGGATCCTCACTGTAACAGAGTACTTTACCAGATGTGTGGGAGCAATTCCAGTAAGAAATGTTATTGATTCAGTAGTAATCAAATTCAATGAAGAAAATATCTTGGCTAGATTTGGTTGCCTAACCTAGATTGTTATTGATAATGCCACAACACTTTCCAGTGTTAAAATGATTGAGTTTTGCTAGAAGCATCAGATTCGATTACATCATTCAACTCCGTATTATCCTCAAGGTAATGGGCTTCCAGAATCGTCAAACAAAAGTATGATAAAGGTGATCAAAAAGAGTTTAGTAGATCAGAAAAGGAGTTGGGACTTTCATCTAATTTATGCAGTCCAGGAAAACAAAATTACTCCAAAAAGGTCTACTGGAAAATCTCCTTTTCAATTAGTCTATGGGAATGATGCAATTTCCCCTACCAACTTTGTCTCCCCTGTTTTAAAGTTTCTATAGGATTCAACTGATGAACCTGATGATTTTTTAAGAAGAATAAACCAAATTATTGCACTAAATGAAAAAAAATATGAAGTTCAATACAAATTGAAAAAGTATCAAAATAAGATGAAGAGTTTGTTCGATAGAAGAGTAAGGGAAAGGGACTTAAAGGAGGGTGATCTAGTTCTAAGATGGGGTTCTAGAAGAGAAGACAAGGGAAAACATGGCAATTTTGATAACCTATGGTTTGGACCTTTAGCTATTGCTGAAAATGCTTTTGTCCTAGAAAATCTTGAGGGATTGTATTCCACTTATCCTTCTAATGGAAGGTTTCTCAAACATTATATTAAGTGCTGAGAATTTGAAGTAGATTTCATTACTACCATTGAAAAATTTCAGTTTATTTTATTTTTCAAACTATCAGTGTGTGTTTTCACAGCAAAGACTCAATAGCCCGAGAAGAAGGCACATGGATCTGCAAGCTCTCCTCATACTATGGGAGAAAGAAGTCTCTGGTTGGAGCCGATGTTGTAGCATTTTTTGGTTTTAGCAAGTTAGCATCAATTAGTAAAAAAAATGAAAATCATTCCAAAAAATGTTAAGTTAGGATATGGACAAAAAGAATATTGAATCAAAAAATGTTAGGAGTAATTTGATGAATCTCCATATCAAATAAAAGGTTAGAATAGATTCCCTAAAAAAGGAAGGCAAAAATAAAAAATGTTAGATCAAAGAGAAAAGAAAAAAAAATAGTAAATTGTGAATGTGTTGCAAATCCAAATGCCACTACTCTCAATCAAGGTTTATTTTTGCAAATAAAGTGTTGTGTGTAGATTGTTTAGTTGCCACACTAGTCTGTAGAATCCAAATGTACAATTTAATCATGATTGGATTTGATTTAATTTGTTCGTCAATAGGTAATCAATAAAATTGGCTCAACAGTTTAATCTGAGCCAATGGAAGAAATAAGGGATAGAAGTAGATTAATCATTAAAAGAAAAATGTTGAGTTTCTAGTCTAATTGCACTGGGGTAACTAAGATTGAAAAAATGCTAGGAGTTAAGAGTAGGTAGACAAATGACATACAATTGGAGCACGCAAGGATTTTTATCCTAAGATATAACATTGGAAATATGTGCATATGGTGATGGGTTTTATTGACCATAAATTCTAAGTATCAATGTTATTTTTTATCCAAACTTCATCCATTTATTCCCTAATACCCAATACATGTCACCTCCAACAGAACTATTGGCCCCACCATCACTTCTACCTCGCATTGTTAAAGCTCATTCATTTTATTTTTCATTTCGCACACTCTCCTGAGATCTAACGGCTTACATTATTCTTCAGCCCTAATTCACTGTCCAAACTTTATCGGTGATAAGTGGGGGGATCCAAACTGGGCAATTTTGGAAACTGTCCCCCAAAACTATTTTTCCTCCATCCTAGTCTTTCGAGACTTAAAATTCTGAAACAAATTACCACCCTAACTTGCTCCCGAATGCGTTTTTGATTCAACCATTCACCATCACTCCTACGTGATCATCCACCTCCACTCCTGGTCACTTCCTCTATCCAATTAGCTTCCTTCTATACGTTATTCATTTAATTCGCCACTCCCATGAATTTATCCTTCATAGATCTGTTTTAGCAGTCCCATTGGATAATTAATGAGGATTTATCCATTTATCAAGCAACCCCACTCCATTTTATTCATTATAAGCCATGTTCCTCCACAAAAACCATTACACGGTACATTTCTGAAACTCAATCCATCACTCGAGATTTCAAGCTTGTAGCCTAAATGACATATTCATCATTCAATTGAATTTTCAATTCTGTCGAGAACCAAGCCGATATCCAGGTCTACCTAGTCCAATTTTAGTTATACTATTTTTCACTTATTACTATGCTTTAGATCAATTGTTCTCATTTTCGTTTAGTTCGGCCTACAATTCACCTAACAAAATGCCTCTTAAGGGAAAGGAAATTGTAGAAATCCCGAATCCCCTCATTCATCCATAAGATGACTTCCATCATACTCCCCTCGCCAGCAGAGACTGTTAAATCATTGAGTGTTCCCCTCAATTTGATTTATATGAAATCTATTGTTGGATGGAAGACCAACTAGTTGATCAGATAGATGAAATAGGGCATTGGGACTCCCACCTTACTCACTACATTTTCCCATAGATACGCAAAGCACCTGAATTTGTTAGGAAATGCCACATATCCTATGATCCCTGTAAAAGAGCTACTATTTCATCTACATGAGAAATCCTCTGTTTTATCAATGCTCAATCTATTGAAGAGATGCTACAGGCCCCAACTATTGCACCAACCCTTCCTTAACCTAGTGTTCTCTTTAACTTTATCCAATTTCTAGCAGAAACCATCCATGAACAATTTGTCCAGTTTAATACTAAAGAAGTATTCAAGTATTCCTCAGTACTTGTATATGTTTTTATATATTTTTAGGGAGACCAGTTTCCATTTAGCTTAGAGAAGCTAGATGAAGAAGGCAACCAGCAATCAATGATATTTTGGACTTCCATGGGAATGAAGGAGAAGGAAGAATTTACATATAAATAGTTCATAGAATTGTTTTTTCATCTAGCTATTAATATTATGATCAACACTCCTGTTCCAAGAATCAATGAGGAAATTGTGAGAGTATTGCAGCTTTTTGATCAAGACACCACAGGAGATTGGTATCTTTACCAAAACTATACATAAATCAGAGTCTATGGCTGTGAGCTTCCACCATTCAAACTTCCTAAGTACCTCCCTATCAGAATTTTTGCATTGGAATATATTAGGCAGAGGTTAAATGTAGATGAAGTACATTTTGTAGCTACAAAGTAGAAATCACAATTCAAGCTAAAGACATAGGTTGGTCGTTTCATCTGCAACACTAGAGCAGTAGGAGGAGAAGTAGAGAGGTTATTGTAGCAAATGAAGTTTGGTCTTAGCTTCACTTGGTCTTATGACCCAATGGGAGTAATTTCAAAACTCAAGGTTGAAAATAAATTTACTGCATACCACCATACAACTAGGCTTGAAATAGAGCAATAAAAAAATCAGTTAGAATGGAAGGAGAACACCCTTGAAGAAGTAGAAGAACAAGTAATCTGTACTTCAAATCTACAAACTCCACTTGCATAGGAAAGTACAACCAAGTGAGGAAGGGAAGAACATTCATCCCCTACAACTAAAGTATCAAGCAAGGGCTTTAGAATTGTGCATAAAAGGAAGAGACCCAGGATCTCTATGAAGGTTTTTCAAACAAATTATCCACAAAAAACAACATTTGATGGACTTGGGGAGAATTTTCTTTTTACACAGTCTAGTGGACAGTCTACACAGTTCCCCACTCATTCCACTACTATTCATGAACAACTGGTGATTCATACCAGTGGAACCAGTCAGAAGGACAAAGAAGATTATATATTCCATGTCTTCAGTGAAATTAAGAAGAATAATGAGGAATTGATGCTAAACACTTATACTCAATTTTGGAAACACTCTTCTAGTTCTAAAGTTAGACTTCTTTCAATTTTTGACTCTGAGAAGGGTAAGATGCAAATGGGTTTCTTACAAGCTCAAATTCTAGATCCTAGGACTCTTGTACACTATTAGAAGTAATCCTCATTTGAGTTTAACGTAAAATATGTACATCCAATTCACCAAATTGAGATGCACAAACAAACTAGACAAATGATTTCTTCCACTTTAACCCATACTCCCATGAGTTTGTCAAATTTGCAAGTCACCCTGACCAATACACAGTCAAAGCTCCAGTTGGAAAATGTTTCCTCACTGACAAAGGACACCAAGATCAAACCTTTGGAAGATTTGGTGCTGAAGATGGGATATGATCCCTCGAATATAAATGTTGCAGAAGAACTTGTTAAGAAGAAAAATGTTGAGCTCTCATCATTAAGGAAGCAGTTGAAAGTGCCAGCTTCTTGGGACCCAATGACCAAGAAGATTGAGGAAATCGAGACAAATAAATATGACATGATGAAGTTCATCATGGAAAAAAGTCTGCAAATAAAATAGATGGAGTAGCAAATGAAAAAATTGCTCAAAGAGAAATAGGAAACTATGAAAAGGACTCAAATTCAAATGGATGTAGTTATCTTTCAACAGTCTCTATAACTATAGCTTCTACTTCAGGCACAACACCAACTACAGGTACAACAGAAGGAGATGAACAACTTATAGAAGCTGTTCAGAACCTGCCCATTCAGATAGTTGAAATTAAGAAGCTGCAGGATGAACTCAAGTAATTAAAACATATGAAAGCAGTTGCAGAAAGTTCACATGTAGTTGAGTTGCAAAGGATAAAAAGTCAAATTGAAGTTTTGTATAAGGAAATCAAAGAATCTTACTTTGGAAACAAACTAGGTTTGACAAAGGAGATTCTATGGGAAGAAATTACTGAATTAGTCAATGATATCTGCCACTATATCAGGATAATATTTGATCAAAAGGACTTGTTAGTGAAAGCTCAAGAAGCTATTGAAACTATCTCCAAGGAAATTGAGGATACACCGGAAGTTTCCACTGAGGTAATCAAGTTTTTGAATTCTAAAGATAGCTATAAGCATGAATAATTAGGTATAAATGATAGGATAGAAACCATACTTGATGTGAAGAAAATCATCACAAAGAAAATCCTCATTCTTCAGTTGCTGGAAAAAAGCAACAATGTTAATTTCATAGTTCAAAGATTTTTCAGTAGGTTAGAACCCTCGAACAGCAAGCGTTTGCCCTATATGCTTGTGATAAATGCCAAATTAATTCCCATTGAATATTGTGTTCAAAAACTTACAGACGTAGATACCAATGCAACTTTAGTTTCAAACATAAGAGGTGCAGAAACACTAAGGGTTGTGCTGAATGCACTCAAATATTCCTTTTTCATTCTAAATGAAATGAGACATATATTTCTAGTAAAACCTACATTTACTAAGTATACAAAAATGGATGAAGTTTACCACAGAGAAAATAAGTTATCTATCCCAGAAAAGAAACATTGGGAACAGTTAACTGATTTACTTGAAAAAAGGATCAGACAACCTTCAGTTTTTCTAGGGATAGGTGATCAACGGTTCAATAGTTTTCAGTGTTTCTAGGAATAGGTCATCAATAGTTCAACAATTTTAAGCTTTTCTAGGAACACTCACCAACAACTCAACACCAAAATAGTGACAGATCGACTATCAGTTTATATTCATGATTTTGTGTTGATCTATTTTTGTCAATTTCTTTAAGATGTTTTCTTAGCTCTAAGATTGTATAAATAACTCCCTTCCACGAGTTATTAAGGGTTGCATCGTTGAAAGAAACATTTGTAAGCATTAAATGTACTTGTATTTTTCTGAATCATTAATAGAAAGGCAAAGGATTCTAAGTTTTGATTCATATACTTTTTTGTTCCCTGTAAGTTTTCCAATTTTCTTACATTGTGTTCTTTCTTGATATTCTTAAGTTTTACAAAGATAAATAGGTAGGAATAATTTTGTTTCAATTTACTCCTATAAGCTTCTTAAGTGATCACCATTAAGGAGAATGAATTATATAAACTATTTGTTTAATTAATTCCCTCTAAATCATAAAATCATTAACATCTTTTGTAATCTTAGGCATATTCTGTTAAACTTTATGAACATTGTTTGATGGTTTTCTTACTTATTATTATTTAATTTTCTATTTGAAACTTGTAATAATCATATTATCTTTCAGTTTCTGCTCATCACTAAACAAGCTATATCACTATGTGGATTTTAATAGAAGCCCTCTGTTTAAATATTAATACTATTCAAAAGGTTAGGTATGATTGTTTTATATCTGTTTCATACATTGGTCCTCCAAAATTAAAACAAAACCCCCCAAAACAAATATCTTAGATTCCCTCACATGATAGTTGACCATTATCATCTCAGAGATAAAACATACTATTTGAATTATTTGAACACTTTCTATCGTTTAAATGTATACTAGCTTGTCCTAGCTCTGTTTCAATTTTTGTTGCTATCTCATTGTTGTCGCATGCATGAAACTGTTTTGCATGAACGTTCGCCCAAGCAGCAAATGGCCTCACCCACATGCATGTTGATTTGTTTCCTCAATCCTCCATTCATGTTTTGCATGCATTGTTTATTGCTTCTGATATCACTTAGTGTGACCATGGATTTTACAGACTTACTTGCTTTTAGTTGCCCATCGGCGAGTCAAGCCAACCTTGCCCTGGTCGCCGCCTTCACCAAGGCTGCATTGTGCAATCTAGAGAAGAAAGGCTCTCCTTCCTCTCCAAATTTGTGTATTTGGTCCCAACACTAGCCTCTTGGACTGAATTGTGCATTTCTGGAGGTGAGTAGCTGCTTGGCCCAAAATTTTGTGCAAATTTGTCCTTGGGCCATCAGTATTTCCCAGTTGGAATCACGCATTGCACAATCCCTACAACCAACTACCCAACTAGATTGTGCATTTGCAGTTCTAGCAGTCATTCAATCTCTCAACAGCTTGGATTGTGCCTTGTGCAGTCTTGGCATTCGGTCTCCCAACATCCAGGCAGAAATTGCACAACCTTCATGATCATTCACCCAGGTATGTTGCAAGTCAATTCTCATGTTCATTTTGGGTTTTGACTGACAAATTTCTTGCTATGAGTGTTTCCATTTCTCCAAGCATCACAGGTGTTCATCTGCCTCTCAGTAGTACATGTTCCAAGAGAGCAGAGATGAAGACATTGTTTAGAGCATGCTTGGGGATGTAGTCGATCAAGTGTCCATGGGCTTACCTACTCACCAAGACATCAAGTTGTTCGTGGACAAGGACATCAAGTAGCAGCATCACAGTGAGCAGAATCATGAACATCAGCTAAAGGCAGCATACCGAATGTAGCGAATGCAACAGATGTAAGAGGAAGGTTGTTGACAACATAGAGGTGGAACAAAGTTACAAGATCAAGAAGATCCACTGGTAATGAAAGCAACTTTGGAGACTTAGGTTATGAAGTGATGACACGACATGAAGATCGCGCAAAGGCAGAAAATGGAAGTTTCATGTGCTGAAGCAACAACTCAGGAAGAACATGAAGTTGCACAGACAATCTAATGAGTCGTAGCAAGAACAGGAATAGCAGTGGGCACAACATGCACTCATGGATGGAACTGTGCAACTAGAAGTTGAGGATCCATCCTAGCAGTTGACACATAACAAACATGGTTAGTAGTGTTGTTTATTGCATCCAAAGGATCTAGCACCATGCATGTCGTTGAGCACACACATGTAATCCAACCCACTCAACACACTCAGCGAGTGTTATAGCTCCAAATCTCACTCTTGAGGTTTGTGATGCTGCACTCATGGCCTAGCGCAACCCCTCCTTCCAGACCTAGACCAAAAAAATTTAAAAAATAGTGTTTTACTCCTTATACGCGACATTGCACTGAGCTAAACACATGTGTACGTGGGTCTGTGTATACCCAACCCACTTATATTTCTTAAAACACTTAAAAAAAAACAAATCACCTTAATTTCGGGCGGAGATCACGGGTTTCACCTGTTGATTACCTATTAGTTCCCGTGGGCCAACTATTCCCAACGAATTCCCAACTAAAAAAATACTTTGGGAGAAGTATAAAAAGGCTTCAATGGGAAGGCCTAAGGGAGGAGAGAAGAGAAAGAAAGATTACTATGATGAGATTTCCTTGACCAGGACTAAAGATCCTAGTGCCTCCTGCACTTCGCCCATTTACAGGAAACCCTTGTTTCCTTGGGTGATGATGTCTATCTACTACTTGAGATATCATGGAGTAAGTCATGAAAGGAGTTTGTTAAAGGCTTGAAACTGGACGAATCCGGAGAACGGTTCTGATTGGAGCCTACTAAAGGACGAATCAGGTGAAATTATTCCTTTCTGTACTTTATTTGTCTATAATAAAATAAACACTTGTCTTTGTTCCTGATATAAATCTTCTTCATGTTTATGATATCCATGTTATGAATCATATGTGAATGGTTGTTTAATTGCATAACTAACTACCTTTCAATATACTATGAAGATGATTTCTTTATGATGTTTAGTCCATATACTGTTGTACTTTCTTGAATTGATTGTTTTGTAGGTTGAAGGAACAAAACGAACTCCGAGAGGGTTTGGACCCTGGAAGGATCTTCTCAAGCGTAGGACCTCAGGTACACCCCTTATCATAGAGTTGGCTTATATTAGCATTATGACTGCATGGAATGTGGGTTTCTCTATATAGATAACCTCCGATCTGTTAGGGTATCAACCCAAGGCACTAGGGGAATTTATCCCTTAACAGAATTGGTGACTCCACTAGGCACAATAGTATTATTGTTCCTAGTTTGGTTTTATTCAAGCCAATCAGGGCTTAGCTGTCTGTTTGCTTGCTATTACTGTGTAGTTTGTTCTTGTAGGAATTGGAATTGTAAGTTTGGTCAGTTTCTTCAGACTGTTTTTTGTTTTTTCTTGAAACCTTTTATATACGCTTTTTTTTCAGTTTACAGAAGTGTATATACGCATATTTCCTTAAGTAAACCTGCGTATACACATGTTTCATTAAGCTTAATCGCGTATACACGCAATTGTGCACAAACATAGTCACGTATATCTTAAAATTTTCAAGATTTTTCAAATCTTTTTGTTTCTGAAGGTCTGTCTGATGGTATGATTCAGTCCTGAACAATTACTTTTCAATGTCGGTCTTTATTTTTACAACAAGTATCTGATTTCAAATTCTCTGTGATTGTGGAAAGTGTTGGTCTTATTTGTTTTTCTTGCAAATGTCATAATTTTTTCTTAAGCACACAAGATTTCTTGCTAGGAATCTTGACTGCTTTGTGTCTTCAGGGTAGAAAGGTTGATCTCAGTCTTTGTGTCAAGTTTTGTTTTGGAGACTTTTTGGTTTGCATGTCAAAACTGTATCTTTATGACCATCTGCTTTTCTTGCTTTCTGAAAGTTGTTAGTTCACACTTTCTTGAAGTTGTCTTTTCAATCTTTTGGTCTTTATTGCCAAGTTCTTGCTGCTACTTTTTGATTTTCAAGAGAATTTTGAAACATGTTTTTGTTGAGTTCTCACTTGTTTTGTGTTGCAAACTCGCAAAGTGTTTCATTGTCTATTCTTCAATCATAAAGTTTCGGTCTTGTTTAGAGCACTTTTGAAAAGTCCTTTTTGTTTTTCTTTTGAAGAAAACTTCTTAAAACTTGGTTTTTTCTCCTTTGGTTTTGATTTAGTTTCCTTTTTATGAGTGAAAGTGCATTTTTGTTTATCTTGAAACTTGCTTTTAGTGTTTGGACGAAATTAGCATCAACAACTTATATTCTATCTAAAAAATTTAAGTGGCAAATTAAAAAATGATAAACAAATAACTTTCATTTCTTGATTTAAGAGTAGTTTTGAGTTTTCCATCAACATGTACTTATTGCATTAGGATAAATTTGTGCATCTTTTTAGGCATCCATAGTTTTGTTAATTTTTGTGAGTGTGAAGCTTGAGTAAATAAAAAGAAAAGAAAAATTTGTTATTTTCTTTGAAGTTCCTCTGAACCTAGTAGAAATTTCTTTCATCGAGAAACAAAAACAAGTGCATTTGCATATAGTTTGGTTTTTATTAATTTCTTTTGTGTCAAAACACCACTAGTTTCACTTCCGCTTATCCCTTGACTTAAAGAATAGCCCATTTAAAAACAAGTGCTAATTAAAATATACTAGAACTTTTTATAATTGTCAAGTTAGACACACCAACAAGCTTTAGGATATTTTAGGGACTTGGGTTAGGTGAGTGGAGAGATAACTCTCCAAGGCCATTTAAATTGTCAAATATAAGAGTCTAAATAGTGAGTGAAAATCCAATAGCATCAGGGAGACCAGGAAAGCTCCAGATCTGGGAGTTAATCACGAGGGTTTTTTGGAGACAGGGAAGAGAGATACCCCCTCTCCTACTTGTTGAATCTTACCTCAACAATGTTCCGCCTGGCTTCTGACTCGATTTGGTAACCTTAGTTGTTACTCCTAGGGATCTACACAGGTGGCTACGGAGGGGAATCCCATGGCACCTGAGGTCGACATTGTATCACTCTCAATGGTACTACTGGAAGGCACCCTTGTGAAGCTTGGGGGCTTGCACTAGTGCAGGCTATTGTTAGGAGGTCAGCGTAACTTCCTCTATTACCTTCACTGATAGGACTGGGCCATCATTATCCCAGAATATCTTCGGAAGGCTCCTTGCTTCACTTTCTTGTATTTTGGTGTCCGGTCCTCATCACCCGGAGCGGAAATACTTGAAAGATGTTTGAATGGCTGATATATTTTAGGGACTTTATAGTGTGTGCTCTCTGCTCCTAGTTGGCCTAACTTTCAATTTTGTGAGTCTTTAGTTATATCTTAATAAAAAATTCAAAGTGGCTGACCGATCACCTAGACGGTCTCGAAGACTTCGTGGTCTTTCACCACCAAGTTTAGAGCCTTCTCCTAGAAAGCGTAGAGGTAATACTGCCGGTGGGTTTCATCCCATGGAAACTGATGCATCAGGGACTGATCCTCCTCTCAGGGGTATTAGTGTTTAGAATAGGCCTGGTACTTCCATAGAACAAGAGAGGAACACTCTAGTTCTTTCTCGAGTTCTCTTTCGGACGGAAGATAACATAGAAGTAGAAGAACTCCCAGAGTCGTTAACGGCTCCGAATTATCCCCTACCTTCTAGTTAACGAGAAGCATTATGATATGTTGGGACTCTGATGCATAGACCATCAAGTCCAGGTCACATTACGCTCTTACCATCGATGACCACTACTGGAAGCATGAATTCTACTACAAGGGATACAACTATGTAGACTCCAACATCAGTACAAGGGGGAGGAACTATTTCCATCCCCTCTACTTCCTTATTTGGGTCTTTTGCTAGCACATCCTTAGTTGGGTCTACCTTCATTCCTTCGACGAGTGGAAATTCCCAAACCAATGCTTTTAGTTCTAGATTTTTCCCATTTGGCACCCATTCACAGGGTATTTCGTCAGTTCTGTTTAGTGCCTCCACATCCATGATGGGTGGATTGACTTCATTCTAGGGTTTTCCTTTCAGAAGTTGTCATATACCACATTCTAACCCAACAATAGGATCTATGCCTTTTCCTTCTATAGGAAAAAGCAACAATCCTTTCCAAGGTTGGACTAACACTATGGTTAGTGGCATGGGAACTGGGAATCTGTTTTTCATCCAACAAGGGAATGGGTTGTACTCCACGGTTAGTTAGTTTCAAAGTATTTCTCCCTTAGCTTCTGCTTGGAATCCTTATCAGGGGTTATCGACTCCTTATAATCCTTTAGGAGGAAGCTTCGCTAGTTATGGAGGTTTTGCGACCAGAGTTGGTCAAACTCTGAGTTTTGCTGGATCACAAGGTTCGCCTTTTGGTTCAGCTGGTTCTGCTGGATACTTCGGGTAGTCTGGTGCCTTTCAAAATCTAGGCCAATCTTTTCAGAAATTTGGGAGCTCCACCCAATCTGGGTGGAATCCCCAAGGTCCTCCTAGGCTTCCTTTTCTAGCAACTTTGGACTTGCCAAATCTCACGAAATTAACAAATGAACCAATCAAATACAATTCGGCCTAGCCTCTGGTCCCAACCAAACTCCCTTCAGACATTCCAAAATTCAAAGGAAAAGGCGGTGAAGACCAAGGCGACCATGTAACCACGTTCCATTTGTGGTGCTCATCAAACTCCCTTATTGATGACTTGATTAGGTTGAGACTTTTTCAACGCACTTGACTAGTAATGCGGCAAAATGGTATATAGAGTTGCCAGGGGATAGCTTTACATCTTTCACTGACTTAGCTACTATTTTCTTAAATCATTTCCAGTTGCCTATCCGTTATGATGCCGCAACTGAACTTCTGGCCACTTTTTGTCAAGACACAGCAACTCACATTTCTGACCATATTCAGGAATGGAGACAGAGAAAGAGGCTCATTAAAGCCGAAATCCCTCTGGAATATTGTCCCGAATGGTTTTTGAAATCTTTACAGCCTAAAATCTCTAATGATGTCTCCATGTTCAGAGTCTATTCTGAGGAGAAAGCTATTTTTAGGGCCCAACAATTAGAATTGATCTACTTTCAGTCTGGGATCCTACAAAAAATCTTGCCATATGCTCCTAGGTCTAAGGTTGATATAGCCAAGTCAAAGCCAGGTCCCCATATGGATGGTATCATTGGATTGGTAGACACAAATGCAGTGAACTTGTTGAGCCAATTGCAGTAGTTGTCTTTGCAGACTGCTCATAACAACCAGGTCACATCATCTAACCCTTCGTCTTCCCAACCCTCTTCGATTAACATCGTCCAGTCTGATAACCCCAAAGGAAATAAAAATTCCAATGGGAAAAATAAAGGATGGGGTAAGAAAAAGAATCAGGATGGGAAGACCAACGCAAATATATCCGGCAATAATGTTGGTGGTGGTAGAAATGAGTCTCGAAAGAAAGTCAAGTTTCCATGCAAGTTGTGCAGTGGAGACCATTTAACTCATCTCCGCCAAAAGATTCAGGATGCTCAGTGCTTCTTAGGGCAGCAAGGGACTTCTAGTTCTCAAGCTGTGTTAACCAACCCTTTTCCCCAAGGGCAGCAATTTCTTGCTGGCGTGAGTTCAAATCCGAGTACCTCCGCAGGGGGTAGCCAGGAAGTGGAGAAATCATCAAATGTTTTCATGATGGGTTTGAATGTCCATGTGGCTACTTGGTCATGTGAATATGGTGAAGCTGCAACTTCCAAGGACAAAACTACTCCCAAAAATACCGACCTTCATATTGAGCAACCCCTGTCGAGACTATACCACAGATACAGAAAGGTTCCGCTAAACGTGTGACTATTAATCCTAACACTAGGGCCACCCAGAACTACTCCATTGTTGAGGATTTAGCTCAGAGTCCATGTGTTGTGTCTGCTTTAGAGGTTCTCCAGTTGTGTCCAGCTCAACGAAGTGCTTTCCTCTCGGCAATTGGGGTGGTTGATCCAACTAATTCTTTAATGCTCACTTTCGACATGTTAAATGTCAAAAAGTGACTCCCTCATCATATGGCTTTTCAAGTAAAGTCTACATACCAGAAGATTAACATTTTTCGTACTGTTATTGATGAAGGAGCTTCCACGTGTGTCATGTCAATGTCTTGCTGGAAGGCCATTGGATTGCCTTCGCATGTTCCTTCACCTACCCTCCTGACTGCATTTGATGGAAATTCTCATAGGCCACCTGGGATTATCCCAACCTTTCCCATATGTGTTGGGGGGAAGGTTGTCAATATTGAAGTAGAAGTCATTGATGCTAACCTAGACTACAATCTCCACTTAGGAAATAACTGGGTATACGAAATGGACGTTGTTGTTTCGACTCTATTTCATGTCATCTGCTTTTCTCATGAAGGAAAAATTGTTACTGTTGATCAATTGGACTATTGTCTAGTCGATCCTCAGGCAAATTCTAACTCTACTGTCCCTTTATTGGATAACCCTTGTCCACCTACTGAGAATCTAGGAGTTGGGATGTATTCTTCATTGATGGGTACCTTTGATTTTCCCTCTCCTATCGCTTGAATCAATGTCATTTCATCATCTAAGGAGTCTCCTCGAGAAAATTTCTTTCGAACTCATTATTTTTCGGACCCTTGGACCTTGCCTTCACCTACGACCACATTAGTTGAAGGACAAGTCAATGGAATGGCATTCCCTATGTTTTCAGCTGAGCTTAGATATCAATCTATCATTAACTCTGCAGATGACCACTCTACTCCTTTTTCGAAGAGGAGTTAGATGGTGATGTGACCCCGGCCTGGACCTTTGATTCTACCTCTGCCTTGGACTGCTTAGATATTGTTTTACCTTTTAAAGAAGCAATCCTAGAAGTAATGATGGGTGTAGATCGACCTTGGGAAACTTACACCATCATTCATATTTTCTTCCTCCATTGTAGGAATTAGAATCTAGGTTCTCCGAGCTCTTAACTAGTGATGTTTGTACGATATCAAATCCTTTGGCTCCAGCACACTTTCGTGTCGAAAGTAATATTTCGGTGATTTCAAAAACGATATCTATAAACATCTCTAGGGACCCTAACATGATTGAGAATCTCTTCATCGGAATTGAATGTTCCCCTGAAGGAATTGAAATTTACACCGACCTTTTCAAAGAATTTCGAGATGTATTCGCTTGGTCTTATGAAGAAATTCCTGGCATTGATAATTCTATAGTTCAACATGAGATCAAGACGTATGAAAACACCAAACCGGTTCGTCAAAGGCTTCGATCGGTTAACCCTAGGAAAGCAGCAACCATTAAAGCTGAAGTAGAGAAGCTGCTCAAGGTGGGTTTTATATACCTTGTTCTTCTTACCAATTGGGTTTCTAATCCAGTCCCTGTGGATAAAAAACAAGGAACAATCCGATTATGCATCGAATTTAGAGACCTAAACAAGGCTTCTCCGAAAGATAATACCCCACGCCATTCATTGATTAGATTATTGATGAGTGTACGGGTAATGAGATTTTTTCCTTCATGGATGGTTTTTCCGATTATAATCACATCTCTATCCGTCCTCAAGATCAACATAAGAAAGATTTTATATGTCCCTAGGGTACCTTTGTATACAGAAAGATGCCTTTTAGTCTTAAAAATGCTGGAGCTACTTTCCAGCGGGCCATGTCATATGCTTTCCACGACATTAAACATATCATCGAAGCATACTTGGACAATCTCACTACTCGTTCTCGAAAGAGAATTGATCACCCTAGTCATCTTCGATTGGTTTTTGAGTGATGTAGTTTTTATAAAATCTAGTTGAATCCCAACAAATGCATTTTCGCGGTTACGTCCGGTCAGTTATTAGGGTTCATTGTGTCAAATGAAGGGATTAGGGTTGATCCCTTCAAGGTAGAGGCCATAATTCAGTTGCCTCCCCCGTCCTCAATTCGGCAACTTCAAAGTCTTCAAGGGAAGGCTAATTTCTTAAGACGGTTTATAGCAAATTATGTGAGATCACTAAAGGTTTTATGCGTTCACTATGCAAAGGAGTTCCATTCATGTGGGATGACTTTCCATAGCAGTCATTTGATGCTTTGAAAAAGGCATTAGTCTCTGCCCCGCTTTTGAGTCCACTGGATTATGGTAGGGACTTCCTTTTATATCTCGTTGTAGCAGAATCAACCATTGGTATGGTTCTCGTTTAGGAAGATGATGCTCTCACAGAGCATGTGATTTATTATTTGAGCCGAGGCTTGATAGGTCCTGAACTTCGCTATTCTCCGATTGAGAAGTTGGCCTTGGCAGTTGTCCATGTTGTCTAGTGGCTCCGTCACTATATTTTGCTATGCAAAACTTTTATCTTAGCAGCAGTCAATCCATTTCAATTTGTCCTCAGTAGGTGAGTGATTAGGGGCAAATATAATTGATGGATAGTCATTCTACAAGAATTTGATCTCGAGTTCTTGTCCGCCAAGTCTAAGAAATATATGGTTTTTTCCGAGCTAATTTCTGAGTTGTCTTGTGGAGAGGATACTATTTATGAGGAAAACTTTTCCCGATGAACATTTATTCCTCATCTCTTCACTCGACCCTTGGTATGGAGATATCATTGTCTATCTCTAGACTTCAAAGTTTCCCTCTACGTTTTCTAAGGATGAACGTCGAAAATTACGTCACCTCGCTAAAAATTATGCTATCATTGGTGATACATTATATCGTTAAGGGGTTGATTCAATCCTTTAGCACTATTTAACGTTAGAGGAAGTAGAGTCAGTGCTAAATGACTGCCATAGTGAAGCTTGTGGTGGTCATCTATCAGGGCTTGCTATAGCTCAGTGTATCTTGCATGCTTGTTGTTTTTGGCCTTCTCTCTTCAAAGATTGTGTTGAAGTGGTCAAACGCTGTCACCCGTGTCAAATTTATACTCGGAAGATGTGCGCACATCCAGCTCCTCTTTTTCCCATTGTCACTGTTGGTCCTTTTACTAAGTGGGGTATTGATTTTACAACTTGTAATCCGCCTTCAACAGTGAATCACAAGTACATTATCGTGGTCGTAGAGTACTTCACAAATTAGGAAGAGGCCATGCCCACTTATAAAAATGATAGTGAAATAGCAGCATTGTTCCTTTTTAATTAGATTATCTCAAGATTCGGTATCCCGAGAGAGATTGTCACTGACCATGGCAGTCATTTCCAGAATCAACTAATGTCTGAATTGGCTCTCAAATTGGGTTTCTAGCAGGAACATTCGTCTCCTTATTATCCTCAGGCCAATGGACAAGTTGAGGTAGTGAACAAAACTCTTAAGATGATCCTACAAAGGACAATCGACAAAAATCAATCCAATTGGTACCTTATGTTGTATCCGACTCTTTGGGCATACCGAACCTCCGTAAAGACTGCTACAGGTTTTACACCTTTTCAGTTGGTTTATGGGATGGAATCTATCTTTCCTACCATCTCTTAAGTTAGCTGTTGAGCTCCTTCCAGAGACTTCTAGTCTCGAAGAGTGCCTCCTTCACTTGGAACATCTCGATGAGCAGCGTCGAGATGTTACCACAGTAAATGAGGCTCATAAGAAAATGGTTAAAACTCAGTATGATAAAGTTGTCTGTCCTCGAGTCTTTACTAAAACCGACCTTGTCTTGGTCTATGACCAAGATAAGGAAGCCTTGGGAGGCAGGCAAGTTCAAGCCTATGTAGTACGGTCCCTTTATAATTAAACAAGTTTTAGAAAAAGGGTCATATGAGTTAATCGATTTTGAAGGAAACAAATTGGCGGAGCCTTGAAACAGGCTCTACCTCAAGAAGTACTTTGCTTAAGTAGCAGCTAGGCAATGGCTTCTTTATACATTGTGTATATTTGTACATATCTCATCGAGGGTTTTTTGATATCAACATTTTTTGATCTGCTGTGGCAGGAGTTGATGGATGACTTGGTCTATTTTGGATTTGCCAATGGTGCTAGTTGGCACACTCGGAACCTCGCTTCCGCAGCTTGGGTACTCTGCTATCCAACTGGTCATTTGATGGTATCAAGGGAAGTATGCATTGGTCTCGCTTCAAATAATATGGCTGAGTATACTGTCGTCATTAATTTACTATCGGAGGCAATTTCTCATGAAATCGACTCGTTGGTAGTTTATCTTGATTCAAAATTGATAGTGTCACAATTGAATAACATTTATCGGGTAAGGGATCCATGTTTATATCACCAGTATTTAAGGGTGAGGTTGTTGCAAAGATCATTTACTTATATTAATTATTTGCACATTCCAAGATCTCATAATTGGTTAGTTGATTCTATCACTAATCAAGCATTAGATTGGCTCATCAATCATTCATCACAATAAAATTAAGCATCAAAAAGTCGAATTGTATATATATATATATATATATCATAAAACATCTCGAGTGTACATAAGTCTGTCCAAAAATAATATACCAAATTGGGACTCAAATGCCCATAATCATGTCCACTATATCTAATCCCTCAGCTCAAGATGTGTAGCTAAGAAGGCAACTACTACATTGGCCCCATGTCTAAAAGTGCGAACCCACTTTTGTGGCATGCCAACCACATGACGCTGCATCTCTATAGGAAGGTCCTCTACAGCCGCCATCAATACTCCGTGATTTAGTCTCACCAAGTGCCGCTATACTGTGTGTAGAACTCGCTCTGTGTGTGCAGCTGCCTCTTCGGCCCCTCGGCCACGACATCGGTGCCGTGGGAATTCATCTGGTTATACCGGCCCAATATCTTGAACATGATCATCATATTAGTCATTTGAATCCTATCAAAAAAAAAATCAAAATTCATTATTATATTTGAAAAAATTACAAAAAATCATAAAATCATAAAACACTTGCCAATGTCGCCCCATCCTGCGGTCGGTGGTAATACTAGATCAGGATCTCCTCGGAAATCCAACCCAGCATAAGGTTAGTCATCTATGGCAATGATCTACTGCTCCCACCAAGAGAAGAAGTCATCGTCAAATGCAGTCTGTGGGACGACCCCACCTCCTAGACGTTTCATCAAGTCAACCCACCTGCACATGTGTGGATCTCGTGGGGTGCTGATTGAAACCGGTACTCTAGGA
Source organism: Pinus taeda (assembly GCA_000404065.3). Classification (NCBI taxonomy): domain Eukaryota; kingdom Viridiplantae; phylum Streptophyta; class Pinopsida; order Pinales; family Pinaceae; genus Pinus; species Pinus taeda. The sequence continues at coordinate 46,592 of APFE030087165.1, forward strand.
TGAAGTGCAGGGACACTCTCAAAAAAGAAAGAACACAAAATAGTCCCATATCTGAAGTTTTTGGTCTACCCTCTCTTGATGGAAGTGAGCTGGCCTTTCAGGCTAGCCAGAAGAGGAGTACACCAGTCAAATATGGTGGTGAGACAGTTGACTGCCAAGCTCATGGCTAGTCATGATGCCTGGTGCAGAGAAGCTGATCCGTTCACTCTAGCTATATTGAACAAGATTATCCTCAATGATAAACTCTCCACATGTGTGATTGAAATTTGACCTCCAACCTTTTTTGGATGTCTCGGACAATAGATATGTATGTAGTCCTCGATCGAGGGACTGCCTCATGTCCTGCCCCTGGAATGTACTACCTCTCCCCTTCGGGAAAGGCCTGTGATGAAATAAATATCTTCCACTTATATCCTGAGTGGCATCTGGTCAATCATAAATGCATCATCCTTGATACTCCAGTAATCAATGAGCATCTCAAGCAGGTGTGTGTTTTCTTTCATATTTGGAAGTTTGAAGAATTTTAGCAAACCCATCCCCATAAGGCATCCAAAGCATTAGGATCATTCATGACCTCATCATCCACTGCGGTATGCTCTTTTTCTCGCGAAGTGACTGGCAACCTGAAGAAAAAATGAATTTAGACCATTAGTCTTTTTTGTATAAAATGTTCGCGGTGTATACGGCGGTCCATTTACACACAGCCACGTGTAGGGCCCACGTGTACGCGGGTTTCATAATTCCAACTCACCTATACGCCGTGGTGAAATTTTTGGAAAAAAATTCAACGGTAAAACATAAATTAAAAATTCTAAAACTAGTCACAATTGATTGCAAGTCAAGTATAAGAGTTACCTGGGGATTTTGGAAGAATCTGAATGGTTGAATTTGGTGTATGAAAATTTTGCTCCTTTTGCTCCACTTCTTTGCTCTCAAACTCAAATGGTGAAAATGGTGAGTCCAAAAACTCTTTTATAGGCTTTGAAAATGCAAAATTTTTCAAAACTTGATTAATTTTGGTCTCATGTAACTTTTAACTTGGGAGCTTGGAATGTCGAGAATGGTTTGACTTTCAGGACATTTTGAACATTTTTTTCGATAGTTTTGAGACGGTTCCATGACTGCTGACCCGTCATGGTAGGTATCGTTTTCTCACTGGCATATAGGTTAGAGAAGCCATTTTTATGTTGCATTATGCATACTAGCCTCCATTTGTCGATACATTTACCATAGGGTCGATCCCATCGTGTTATGGTTCGCAAACCACGTTCACTCGCCCATTCTTTAAATCATGACACGATGATAGAAACCATCCTTTACATGGCCATCGTAGTTAGCACCTCACTGGGATTTGTTGCCCATGCTGCTCTGATTTGAGTAGGCTTGGGAGTCCTCTTTAGTCCCACCATGACTTATGCGATGAAGATTCATTCCTCTTTGCTTCTTTGCTTCATTCTGGCCTTATATTCTAGAGGCTCTTTGTGTTGAGTTGTATTACTGTATTGCATTTTGACCATTTGCACCTTTTGGCCTTGAGTCGTCTTCACTTGGACTCGTGTTTAAGCCAACTTTTGACCATGATAACTGCAAAATCGAACTTGCATACCTTTGACTTTTGCAACTTGACACACCTTGACCCATGGAAGGAACACACCTTTGAGTGTCTTTGACCAGTTTTCGCCTCCCTGCATTAAACATATGATAGTTCCAATCCCAGGAACTAGATCATCTGCGTCACCGACACTCATTCTTTCCACTGTAATATAGCATTCTTTTATTCTTTTTCTAGCTTAAAGAAAAAGATAAAAAAATTATTTATTCCAAAAAAAGAGCGAGAACAGGACAATATTTCCATTTATTGTTGGAAGCTAGAGTCAATCGTGTCTCCCTTGAAAAAACCACTCAAAACAAAGTCTCCTCCATTTGGGTGGGATTTAGTTTGACTTAGGTATGCCTTAACCTTGTTATTGAGTCAGGTCTCCCCCGATTGGTTGTCTCTTCCAATCATATGGAGGTTTCGTTAGTGCCTCCTGCATGATGAACTTATACAGAGTCATCATATGCTGCCACATAGTCACATTGAGTCATGCTTTTTGTTCAAGGGAAGTTAGCCTGAGTCAGCCTCTCTGTAGTGTCTCTTGGCTCATTTTTCAGTCGGTCATCCCTGGTTGTCAATATCATGTCTATCATCACATTAGCTATATTGATCCTTTACTTGTGCTAGTTCGAGTAGGTCTCCATTGACTTCTTGCTGACAGTTCTTGTCCTTATTGACGATGACATCTTGCTCTGAGGACAGGCCTAGAACTGCACCCTGGCCCTATTTTCATTATTGATAGGTCACCTTGTGCTCAGCATAAATTAGTATCATGGGTATTTGACTGAGTGGTTTCCCTTTTGTTCAACATCAGCTTACATTATCACACATTGGGATTCGTGCAATACCTTGGTTTCCATTTGACCCTATTGGTGGATACCTCGCCTCTGTGTCAGCTTTCATTATTGGTTGGTTCAAAGGGTTTCTGTCGTGTGATAGCCACAACTTGTGTACGCCAGAAATGTACTTCGGTTTGGTTACTACATCTTTTTCATCCAATTCCTTCCACATTATTGGCCTACAGGTTACACTCGCACTAGATTGATGAAGGATGCCTTAATGCTTTCCTTCTAGCAAATCTTTCCCTATCGACTTCGACTCATTGCTCTTGGTCAAAGATCTAGAGTCCATTTGGCAGTACCTTGGGGTTTGCAGTCATTAATGGAAGATCCTTCACTATCGACAGTGGGAAACCATCATTGTCTCCTGATTGATAGATTCTTACATGTATTCGACTTCAGCTCATCTATTCACACTTGTTAGATTGTACTGGGTACCTTGATGCTCATTATCATTATCGGTGAGTAGTCTTGTGTTTGTTAACGGTATACATCAATGACCGGTAATCAAATGATTTCTCACATGGTCGACTTCAGATCATTTATTCCCATGTTGTAGAAATGTACCATGGTGGTCGGTGAAGACATCAAGTTGTATCAGCATTCATTGGTTCACTTGAATGTTGCTCCTGTTGCTGCTAGTTGATACCACTTCACCTTATATGTTGCAGTCATCCATGGTGACATTTTATATGCTGGCACCTGAGTTTGTAGCATAGTCCCATCTTATTCCATCATGTTCATTTGGTGCTTTTTGGGTTCAGTCTTTGATGTGAGTGATCCACTTCATCCTTCAGCATCATTGACATTCTTATATGTGATATTCAGACATGTACTTGTTCGATCATGATCAGATGATCCATTATGTATTTTCCAGTCTTTTATATTTGTATACTTAGTGGATCCACTTGTACTTGATATGTGGACATGCTATACTTTCTTTGAGCATGAGTATGCCCGCCTCAGATAGTGTTTCTTTCTGATCTCCTTTTGTGGCTTGGCAGGCTGAACTCTAGTGAAGTCCTTCTCAATTTTTGACAGATTTCCTTTCCATGAACTTGCTTAATACATTTTGGCCATCATGTATCCCTTCTGACTTCATATATTAGGGGGCATATATTATAGCTCCAAATCTCACTCTTGAGGTTTGTGATGCTGCAGTCATGGCCTAGAGCAACCCCTCCTTCCATACCTGGTCCAAAAAAATTTTAAAAACAGTGTTTTACTCCCTATACTCGACATTTCCCTTAGCTAAATGTGTATGTACGCAGTTCTGTGTATACCCAACCCGCTTATATGTCTTACAACACTTAAAAAAATAAATATGCTTAATTTTGGGTGGAGATCTGGGGTTTCACCTATTGATTACCTATTAGTGCCCATGGCCCAACTGTTCCCAACGAATTCCCAACTAAAAACTACTTTGAGAGAAGTATAAAAAGGCTTCAATGGGAAGGCCTAAGGGAGGAGAGAAGAGAGAGAAAGATTACTATGCTGAGATTTCCCTGACCAGGTCTAAAGATCCTAGTGCCTCCTGCACTTGCCCCATTTATAGGAAACCCTTGTTTCCTTGTGTGATGATGTCTATCTACTACTTGAGATATCATGGAGTAAGTCATGGAAGGAGTTTTTTAAAGGCTTGAGACTAAATTAATCTGGAGAACGGTTCTGCTTGGAGCCTGTGAAAGGACAAATCAGGTGAAATTATTCCTTTCTGTACTTTATTTGTCTATAATAAAAGAAACACTTGTCTTTGTTCCTGATATAAATCTTCTTCATGTTTATGATATCCATGTTATGAATCATATGTGAATGGTTTTTTAATTTCATAACTAACTACCTTTCAATATATTATGAAGATGATTTCTTTATGATGTTTAGTCCATATACTACTTTAGTTTCTTGAATTGCTTGTTTTGTAGGTTGAAGGAGCAAAAGGAACTCCGAGATGGTTTGGACCTTGGAAGGATATTCTCAAATGTAGGACCTCGAGCACGCCCCTTATCATAGAGTTTGCTTATATTAGCATTATGGCAGCATAGAATTTGTGTTTCTCTGTATAAATAACCTCTGATCTGATAGGGTATCAACCCAAGACCCTAGGGGAATTTATCCCTTAACACCGAGGAGAAGACAAGAAGCAATTCCAACTGAGGCTGAACTTGCACTATGGCAAGTTGATGCGGATGACCACTAACACACAGTTGAAGATCAGCATGAACACTATGCATCAGTGTGTTGCTGGTTCAATTGTACCCAAGAATACCATGCTCATGTTAGTAGACGAGTTGGATGAAGGGCCAAACCAATGCAATAGTTGCAATGGAGGCAAGAGTTTGCTTTAGAAAGATGTCACCATGGCATGCATGCACACCATCACAGATGACCAAGCTTGGCATCAGCTCACCAATTCACCATCACAAGCATGTTAAAGAGTTGGTCTCACCACAATGGACCAATTTTCACTGATGTCTTACAAGGCTTTCTCAAGCCATGTTGTCTTAAATGAGTACATGTGCATTTTATTGTTGAGTCATGTCAAGTGTAAGTCGAGTTTCAACATATGGATGTAACAGTCATAGAGTAGGTGAAGATTCATGAGGGTATTTGAACTGTCATAGAGCGGAAGGGTCAACCCACCCTTTGCTATAAATAGTCCCTCATAACTCATTGTATAGGCTTTTTGTGAACCAAGCTTCTACTAAGACTATCTTGAACATGACTTGGATAGTATTGTAACATGCCTTGGCTTCTCCACAACATAGTGCTAGTACATCTCTTTGGAGGAGCAGGCGGATGTGGCTGTAGTGTTCCACTGATGGGGCCAGCAGGTTTACATGGTGTATTGTATGATTGTGACTTACACTTCTTTATGTAATAAAAGCTAGCACATTTTCATGCGTATGTTGTTATTGTAGTTGGACAACTCTCATTGCCTTAATGATATGTGTTGTTCAACTTACATACTTGTATATGAACTGATTTATATGCAATTATATGAATCTTGTTGTTAATGTGTTACATATGTTGTCAATGTTGTCACCGTCCATGTTGACTCCTCTGCTGGACTTCAGACAGACCTTTGTTTGAACCTTGTTATATCAACCTTCACACTCGTCTCGGACTGATCTATGAATGCTCTTCATGTTATCCTACCTTGTATTTTGTGACTGCCACATCCATGTCGACTGCTCTACTGGAAGTTGTGCATGTCCTTTGTATTGTGTGTTCCTAGCCGAGTTGGGACTTATCCCTTTCAACCAAGAACTCACCTTCACCTTCCTCTCCCTTTGAAGTGTTGGAACCTTCTCATACTGAGGTCTAATTGGGAATTCTTATCAGGGAGATCCCCTTGACATGTTGGCAAGTCCATCACCATAAGCAGAAGCTTTGAACCCAAACACAAAATCCAACACCTTACCAAAAGTCAAACCATATCTTGAATAGTTCTTTTCGCAAAGGGAGATAAGAAACAGATAATATGTGAGAAACAAGACTTTCCATAGAAATCAATGACTAAACTGAAGCAAGAAACATCATGAAAAAACCTTTACTGGACTTAACATTTGACAAATTCAAATAAAACTAAGCATATCTAAGTGTGCAATGACAGACCCAAGTGTAGACGTGATTGTTCTCAAGGAAAGTATGTTTCTTTAGACAAAAACGTGTGTATACACAACTCTATAAATTGGAACTCGCGTATAGAAAAGTTCGTAAGAAAAAATAAAAAAATTAGGTCTAATCCAAAAGATCAGACTATTTTAGGTTGCAGACAATGCAAAGATACTGGAAAGACATGAAACCAAACAAGAAAGCCTAGATCCAGGAATTAAACAACCCAAACTAGGAAATACCAAAAGTATTCTGCAATGGAGTCACCAATTTAATTATGATAATAATCCACCCTAGGGTATGGGTTGAGCACCCCAACATAGTAGAGGGCATACACCAATAAGAAGAAGACAAACAAAAAGCCTTAATACTTAAACTACTGAAATAGGAAGAAGAAGTATTACTTGAAGGTCCTACATTTGAGATCATTCCTGTAGAGTCTAAACCCTCTACTTCCATCAATGTGTTGAAACCTACAACTCATTCAAGAAAATCATATACAACAACAATAATTCAAAGAATGTTCATGATATAAGTTTTAGATCATATAAGAATATAAGTATAAAACATCAAATCATACATCAATTATATTAAGAGATGAATTAATGCAGTAAGATCTAATCATCAGGAACAAGACATGACTTCTTTATTGATGACAACAAAAGAATATGGAAGAATATAACCTAATCCTTCTCTGGCTCCAAGGGAAACCTTCCTATGGATATGTCCAGTCCAAGCCTCAACAATCCTCTTTCAAATGCATACACATCAATGCCATATAAAGTAAATGGACATCACAATGAGGAGACAAGAGTTTCCTATAGTTGGGGTTGTAGGAGGCACAAGGATAAAATTAGACTTGATCAGGGACAAGTTGGATATAGTATTAATATGCTATCTCTCTCTCCCCTTAGGCCTTCCCCATGAGGTGTATTTATATGACCTCAAAATAACTTTTTCAGTCGAGAAATAGTTAGGGCATAGGCTCCTATAGGTAGGCTTCAAGTCTAACCCATAAAGCCCACCCAAAAGATAGGGATTTTGTATTTTTTTCATATTTTAAGTCATATGCATACGTTGGGTATGGCTGAACTCACTTGTGCTCGTGCCTTTTATAGGGTAGAGTCATGTATGGAGTTTAGAATAGCATTTTTGAATATTTGGACCAAGTCTGAATGGAAAGGGCTTCCCAAGGCCATGATTCAGAGCATCAAGTATACAAAGCTAGTAAATGATGATATACCAATGCCATATCATTTCTTCCAGTGATTCCACCTAAAATTTCCAAGTCTTAACTTGAAAATTAATCTCTAAAGATCTCTGGTAGACCATATATGTCATTTAGGATTTCCCCATGCTTATTATCTTTCTAATGTCCTCTTGAATTTTATCATATGGGATGTTCATTTTTAGATTCCTCACTTCATTTTGCAAGACTTAAATAGCTTCTTTACCTCTCTCTGGAATGGTTACATGATAGTTGAGTGTTTCTTCCTTCACCGTGTCCTTCATTCAAGTTCTCTTACCAGTGATGGAGCTTTGAGTATCTGCTCTCAGCCTCCCTCTCGTGCTACCAACCTGATTTCTCACCATAATTATTCTGGGTATTGTTGTTCTCTGATAAACAAATTTTCTCTCACTATTTTTCCCCTTATTTTTGTTCAAACTTAACAATATGCATCCCATGTAGCTCCCCTCCCTAGAATATGAAGGAAAAATCCAGAGAAGCCCAGTCCACCCATCCTTTTGGCACCTTCCATATCTATTTTTGGCAAACTTTATTTACCAATGCGGTTGCAATACATTCTTGTGAGAATGTGATCATATTACTTCTCATTCACCTCTACATACAGTGTATGAAAACCCATTATAGATGTATTTTTGTTCTAGTACTGCTTCAAAATGCATTTCATCCTTCCCCACTTCTTCAACCATCCTTTCACATAAATTCCATCTCCTAGAAAAAGATTATGTGATCGTGGGTTCCACTCTTTCCCATCAGCTAATGCTATGTACTTCATATCTTGATGACACACACCACCTCCATATTCCCTAATTCTCTCTAATTTTCCCCTCATATTGATTATTAAACATTCATTTTTCAATGTGGGTTATTACCTCCCTCCCAGCCCACCCCATGTACATCATGTTGCCCCTCTGATGTGGATAGATCTCTAACCGCTAGCACTCGATAATCATTCTTTAGATATCCGTCCACTATTTCCTCCCAGGAATTTTACTGATCACACTGGTACTCTTGACCCTTCCATTTTCAACTCTATCTTCCAACACATCAGCTGATAATATGACTAAGGTAAACTCTACCATTTCCATCACCTCGAGATGATCCTTAATCCATTGGATTATTTGGGTGAGATGTCAACTATTCATTAATTTATTCATCGGGGTGCCACATTGCAATCTATGTGTCATTTGGATGGCTAATGATATGTCACCATCCACTATTACATTCACCTTCCTTTCCTACGAAAACATTTCCAATCCCTGCTACAAGGATTGGAACTCTACTGCATTATTTGTGGCTTGTCCCATATTAATGAAATATAACCCTTGCATTTTTCCTGTCTAATCCCTAATGATTCCTCTAGTGCCATCCTTGACTGGGTTTCCCTTGGATGCTCCATAGAAATTCAATTTCGAGAAAGCCTCCGAAGGAGCCTGCCACACTATAATGCCAATCCTTATATGAATTTCGTTATGTGTAAGGATCCTATCCATCACATAATCAAGGTGAAAAAAAACATTAGAATTATTGCTTTCTGAGGGAATGGTTGTTCCTCTGAGGTTTGGAATTTTTTGCTACATACGGTTTCTTTAAGATGGCATGAAATTCTTCCTTCAGCCTTGCAACCAGTATATTTTTATCTCAGAAAAATATATAGTTGTGTTCCTTCTAGAATACCCATAGGATAAATCCTAGAATCAAGTTCCAGGTCATGTTAACCACTTCATTATTGTTATATTGCAACAACCATTTTTTCATTGTGTCTTGTATGTTTTCTTTATGTCTATTAGTTTTTTTATAGATAACAGTTAACCAATCCCACAAATATTTCATGTATATACAAGTATTCAGTAGGTAGTTAACATTTTCTTCTTCCCTCTCTCATAGGAAGAACCATGATGGACCAATCATTCCACTATTCGTAAGATTATCTCAAGTTAGCACCTTATTATGAAAAATTAACCATGGGAACATTTTGATTTTTTGGTCAGTGAGAGGCCACCCATAGTTTCCTTGATGTTGGTTCATGGACTTCGAGACTTTATGTTTGAAGGTAAACCTTGGCTTCCTTGAGGTTGAAATATCCTCCTTCTCATTGACCCCATGAGAGCTGATCTTCATCTTCATTTTCTGAGATTTGTCTTTTGTTTAGTTATTTTATCATATCTACAATGTCTGAATCTCTTAGATTTGTCTGGTTGGGTATGTTTACGTTCCATGTTCTACACTTGTCGTTCCCTAGTTCCAGAGCCCAAAATTGGGGGACTTCCTTGTGCCCCTTTCACTTTGTAGCTTCCTGAAGACTCCACCATTACAATTTGTTTAAGTTCAATTGTTATTGCCGGGAATATTTCAAAAATAGGGTATCGTTTCCATTTATTACTTCCCAAAAGATGGGTTTTTGTATAATTTCTCTATCGTTCCATGCAAGGTTCCATATGGTTGACCCCTCGATTGAACTGTTGACCCTTACCAATTTTTTTACACTAAAAAAAGGGACATTGGTGAGGGTCAAAACATCACCAAACTTCTAGATGTTGTGGTGATATTCAAGGTCCATTACCAATAATTATTTATAATGACAAATAGTGACCATAACCATTTCATATGAGAAATGGTGATGGACATTAGCCTCCATCACTAAAAAAATTAACGTCACAAAAGGTGGCATCACCAACAATATAGGTATTGTGGTGACATTCAAAATTTGTCATGAATAATGATTATAATGAGAGACATTGACCCTCACCATTTCACATGAACAACATCGATTTACAGTGATGGACCTTTCATGGTTGTCACTATTGATGCATATATATCGCGATGTTCATTAATAGTCACCATTTCAGATTTTGTTGATGTTCTACAAGTGTCACCATAAACTCATTAGTGATTGTCCAAAGAGCCTCTGTCACTAAAAACTAATTGTTGTCAGTCCATATTAATATTAGGGCACGATGGAATCGAATCACTAACCTCCTCCTTGTAAAGAAGATTCTCTTCTATTTTGCTAGCACCCTTTCAAGAATTAGACTTTAGACATTTATACCTTCAAGTTTTATAAATTATAAATTGTACAACTTTGAATAAATTATAAAACTTTTTAAAGTCTTGGTAATATTTTACTAAATAAGTGAAATAACATCGAAGCTACAGGAATCTACCTAATGGTTTTTAAAGTTATGAAAATTGGGTGGAAGGAAAAATAGTTATATATAAAATACTCAATTAGAAGTGAAACTTTAAAGACATGAATAGCCTATAAATGACCTATAATTATCAAACCTAAAATATACAATTGCACCAAATATCGATTTCTCACCTTGGGAATGATGAAAATCTGTTGTGACAACATAAAAATGTCTCTAAAAAACTGATTTGCATGCCAAAAAGTGAAAAACAATGAATATTATTATTATTATTATTATTATTATCCAATTTAAAGGTCACGACCAAGCGATACACCAAATTGTTGTATGAGACCCCCTTGTTTGTGGGACATGGACCCACCTCTATGGAGAGATTTGACTTTTAAGTATTTGAAGGCATACATACTCTACCACTCTCTTCTTAATACAGATTGTCCATTCTTATTCTTATTGTTATTATAATACAAAGGATCTATTGTATTATATCCAAATACAAATTACCACTAACCACTAATGATGGGCTCTAATTTAATTTCCACAGAGATTCCTGCAACTTAGTCTACAATATGACATATAAGCCAAAAAAAGGATGACCAAACAAGAGGGCATGTTCATTTCCTAGTGATGCGACCACCAAAACTTGAATGCATACCTCACTTTTCCCATGCGGTAAATATTCTCAATGGCACCGAATTTGTAGTAATACTTGTTCTAAGTTGATGTTCTGTGTGATTTCTATGTGCTTTCGCTTCTCCACAATTTTGTGTATCCATCAATGTGTCTATGTTTGACCACTATTTTGTGTTTGCATCATTTTTCCTCCATTTACCTCAATCATGCCATGCCACAAACTTTTGTATGTTTTCTCTAACCACAATTTATGTGTGCCCATTGCGTGTCAACCCTAGCCATTATCATGCAATGTCATAGCCTTATAGACACTTGTATGACCAATGTCATCATATTTTCAAATAAATCAATGTTACTCCATTCCAAACAGTCACATATCCACTCTCATGTTGATCTGCAAAAATCCTCAAAACGTCCATGGCTTATGTGAATTCTATAAAAAATAACAATGGACAAGGAATAACATCTACTTCACCGTTTAATTGAGAGAAAAGACATAAATCAATAAAAATATGCAACTATAATTTATGAAACTCAAAAGAGAGACGATATCTTCAAGGTACAAATGCCAAAAATTCTAGTGTTGTGAAACAACACAATATTTAACTAAAGAAGAAAATCATAAATCCTGTTCTAAATTTTCAATCACATTTCATTGTTCAGTAGTTCCCAGCCTATAAATTATACTAAATTTTTAGATTTAAGACTTGTGTGGTTAATATCTTCTAACTTAGTAACCGGAGAACCCACAGTAAAAACTATTTATCTATCAACGTTTCAAATCCCAACAGGGATCCATCATCGGGACTATTATTGAATATTGATAATAGAAGAGCTCAATTGTGAGATATAAATAGTTATGAGGTAAGCGGTTTTGATTAAAGAAGGTCGACTGTTTTGATTAAAGGAAACAAATGAAGCTCAGCT
>APFE030087165.1:64327-94540 GCA_000404065.3 Pinus taeda
ACTTGAGCTCTTGTACTATCAACATTCACTAACAACCCCGATGATGGATTCCTGTTGGAATTTGAAACTTTGACAGATAAATAGTTTTTACTGTGAGTTCTCCGGTTACTAAATTAGAAATAAATTTTTAGTAAAATATTATTTAAATCTTTAAATCAAAATTCCTATGACTATGTCAAACCAAAAATATAATTACCTCATTTATAAAATATATTGCAATATATTGCAAAGCTGATAATAGGTTGATAAATCTTTACATCGTATATACTTTTTTTTCTTAGTTCCATTACATAAGCCATGCAACATAATAAGACAATTTTTAATCACTATAGGTTTGGAATACCATACTCATTTCTATCTGAACTCGAGAATAATTTACAAAATAACTTTTATAGATGTTGTTAAAATATTGCATACTTGGCTCCTCCCTCTTCACGAATGTAATACATTTAGTAAAGTTACATGTGGTTCTCAAGGAATTATGTTCATCGGCGTGATCTCTACACTCTTATTTTCTAATTCAAATGTAATTTGCCCCTAGAGTCTAGTTATTAAAGTGAAACATAGGTAACAAAGTTTTTTAGTTTATTTTTAGGTATAATACAAATTTCCATAAGAAAATTATCAGGCATCCGAGTTTTCAACGAAATTTCTAGGTTCTAAGTTTTAACATAAACTAACTAGGATTTTTACTTTTGGCAAAGCTCTGAAAACATACCATGCAAAATAATCAATTATCCACTTGCTTAGAAAACAGAAAACAAAAATGTGTTTATTTGGAATCTATGGTAACTTCTTTTATTTAGCGATGGTTAGAAATATAATTATATTTAAATATTACGATCAAGTATAAAAAAAAAAAAAAGCCATAATTTAGTCAAGATAATGCATGGGACCATAGTTAAGAGAAAATTTACCATTGAAATGATTGGTTGCAATTGGGTATAAGAATGTCTCATTGAGAGGTAAGGTCTGAGATATTATAAATCATGCCAACCTCTAGGTTAAACAATTTGAAGAAATTAAATTACCATGGAGTAGTGTCAAACAAGGCATCAAAGTTGACTACCTAGTGTGTTTTAAAGTATCTTATAGGAATCATATCTTTTTCATTGGTCAGCTCTATTGTACGTCTATAGTATAATTGTGCATTTTTGGCAGCCATTAGGGGGATTATTTAGTGTTTCCTTATTTCTTATCATTTATGGAGTAATTTTCACTTTTATGTTGTGCTTTTGTTAGTTTTTTTGGTTTGAGTGGATTCTAAATTGTTCTCAACCCTCCAATCTCGAGGATAAGTGGATTCTCATGCTTCATAGTCTTTTGGTTCTAGGTCCTTGCATGGTTGGTCATCAACCACCCAAGGCCATCCAAGACATATCTGGCTAAGAAAATGTTGGCAGATGGGCTTTGATAATTTTGTGATTAAACCAAAGACAAGTAAAAAACATTTTTTTGGACTACCTGTCTACAAGAGACAACTAGCAGGACACTGAGGATCAACACTCAATTTTCTTCCAGGAAAAGGTGCATTAGATACTGAAAACTTTGGAAATTCCTGGTATCTTGTGCTCTTTGCCCTCTCATGGATTTGGAACTACCTCGGAGTTTTGCCACTGTTCACCTTTTGGAGGCTAAAGTGGAAATGTTTTTTTGCTAATGAAGGCTCGAAAAGCATCATGCATCTTGTCCACTAGGATTATGAAAGAGATGTATGGATGTGCAAAGTTATAAATGGTTCCATGTTCTTCCATGAAAGAGTAGAGTGATGCATATGCACTTTCAATATACAGAGTATTATAACTTATATATGTGTAATTTGGAATTTGTTATTGCACAATCAAACACCAAGTGCACTGTTCATTTTCATTAATGGGGCTGAGAACACTAATTTCTTAGGTCATTGCTTGAAAAAAGTCTGGTATTGACCACTTATATATGTTTTATATGACACTCAAAATAACCATTTAAGATTTTGAAGGTTGATCTTTTTGCTAGAAATTAAAGCATGGTTCATTGGAAGCAGATTTTAGAGAAACCTGGTACATAAGTAGTGGCTTCAATCCACCTTTTGATACATTTTATTGCCAAGTTCATGAATTTTATCTAACATAAAAGAATCTCACATCAAAGTTTTACTAAAGAATATCAACCCTTGATAGTGGCTTATTCATTCGTTCTACAGTTCAATGGTTTGTGGAGAACTCATCTCAACTTGGATTACTCTACAATCATGATAATCAATATCCACATGATTAGGATGACTGGTCTCTATCTCTATCTTATAATCATGCACACAAACTCATCACATATTTTAATTGGTAGCAGTATGTAGTGAAGTCATAGTGAACTACATTTGGTTGGTTTCATGGTTGTTTTTTCATAATTTCCTTATTTAAACATGAAAGGAATAAAATAAATATAATTACTTTTCATGGCCACAACTTAGAAGATTATGTTTCCAAATAGTTCAATGAGAATATAAATGTGCATGTCTGTAAAAAATTAATGAAATGCAGACTGAGCTTAAAGAGCCTGATGTCTTTTAAATAACTGTTGGGAAATACTCTTGAGCTAAGATAAAGCATACTTGTGCATTGTAAAATCATTGGTGGAAGATTGTTTGGCTTACCTTCTAAGTCAATTGGCAGGTCGCCTAGAGGCATCTTATAACTATAGCCTTTGAGAGAGTACATCTTAGAGTGTAATAGTTGTTTTATGGGCCAATAAAGAACCCCTGAGACTTCATAATCATATAACATAACAATAAATATTCATAATCATAACTTTTGGCGAGAAAAAAAATCCATTTTTTTGCCCCAATACATTATATAGCCTAAAAAATAGATACCATGATAACATTACATTATTAAGGAAATAATCACCTTCTGGAACATAATAATGACCACATTAAATGTGTTCCTTGGAGGAATATGTAAAAACCAAAACAACTACAAAAAGTATTTCAATTTAACTAAGCTTTTATGTACTTATGTATCAGATAGCAAGGGGAAGGGATAACATTATGGATTATTTTTTTAATTAAGGGAATACTTTTGTGGAGATCATGCAAACATATCACGCAGGACGAGGAGAAGAAATCAATAATCACATGGTATGTCTAACCGCGTTTAGAGAAAATATGGTAGGCACCCACTTTCATAGTGTGCCACTTCAATTCTTATGCTGACCTATCTCAAGGGATTAGATGATTCTGATATGTAACCATCTCACAAAAGAGAAGAAAATAGATCAACAACTTCAAAATCAACCTCTTCAAGGGGGGAACTCCTTAAGATTACACAAATGAAAAATTCTTGGATGTTTCAAATGACAAAACCTCCTTTCTAAATATAGGATTATAAGGGGTCACAATATAATCAGACCTCACATAAAAATAGTAATGTAAGGGAATAACAATAATAATAGTGGGTTTCTATGGGGCACAATAATAACAATATGCAGACTACATGGGCACAAAAATAACAATAAGGGCATTGCACTAATAACAATAAGGGTTTGCACTATAGTATAGGGACCTAACATCCCCCTCTCCTCCTAAAAAGTGTTGTCCTCAATGCTTGAGTAGTTATTGATGCTTTTGTATAAAATTTTCATTCTCCCATGTGGAATCTTTAGTGTGTAATTTCTTCAACTTGATGAGATACTCTGAAATTGATCAATTTCATATCTAGAAGGTTCTTGATTCCATGACTGCTCAGGTTCTAATATGATTTTTTCCTTCCTCATCAGGTTCAACAATATTACTTGAACTACGAACTTGTCACCTATATCCTTATTTCAAAATGGAACATGGTGAACTCGGTGCACTAGGGAAGATGTAGGAAGCTCGAATTTGTATTCCATAGTACCAATACTTTTCAACACCTTCTAAGGACAATAGTACTTTGGTGGTAATTTCTTATCCTTACTAATTTGCTTGAGGGTCATTTCTTTGTATGGTTTTAGCCGTAAAAATACCTAGTAGCCTACATCAAAACTTCTTTCACTGTGATGTTGATCTGACTTTTGTTTCATTCGATTCTGCACCAAAATGAGGTGATCCTTTAAGAGTTGGAGAACTTTTTTTATGCTTGATATAATCTTCCACTACTTTAACCTTAGAATGATTGTCCAAGACTTTTTGGAGATCTGTAGAAATAGATGATTTCATTGTTTGAACCTCTAGTGAACATAATTGTGCAATTACACCCCATTTGTTCTTTCTTTAGAAGATTTTTCATGTCATTAGAAGTTTATTATCTTTCCTAGTTTCCCTGTGATACCCCTTAATTCAATTTCCTTTCTTAACAAAACAATTTAAAAAAACGTTACTGAAAATTAAAAGTGATCATACCCAAAGTTTGTAGCTATTGGACTCCTAGTACAACATCAACACTACCCATTGATATGGAAAGCATTGGACTATTCAATACATATTCTCCCATGGATAACTTGATATTATGGCACTTTCCAGAGAAATTTAGGGTTCCTCCATTTGCAACCATCACTTGACACTCTGGTGTTAGATATAGGAAACAATTCAATTTCTTGGATATCTTACACTAAATAAAATTATGGGTAGTACGTGAATTAATCAGCACCATTACCTTTTTCTTCTTGATATGTCCTTCTCTAGTAAGAGCTTGAGGAGTGGTAATTCTTGTCAATACATTACAAAATATAGTTAGATTTATTTCTTCTTTCTTTAAGGTTGGTTCCTGGTGTATATCCTCTTGTTTGGACACGTGTTGTTCCTTTTCTTCCTCCTCTTCCCAATCTGTGTAAATTAATTTATTCTTATCACACTTATGACCTTTAGTGTATTTTCTATCACAACTGTAACATAGCCCTTTTGATATTTTTTCTTATAATTTTTTTGGTGTCAACCGTGTAGCTTGTGGAAGGCTAGGAGTGACAACACTTCCATCTTTACAGTTGTGAGCGGTAGGATTCCTTGTTTCCGTAATTTTTCTTTGAAATTTTCTTGCCAACCTGAATGACTTCTCCAATGAATTAGGTTCCCAGAGATGAACCTCATGTTGGATGTTACCCTTTAAAGTCCCTATGAATGCTTAAATATTATGCTCCTCTCTAATATCACTTACTCTTATATTCAAGTTTTGTTAGTCCTCAATGTGCTCCACCATTGACCCCTTTTATTTGATATTTATCAATTGGCTAAAGAAGTTGTTTTTCTTTGTATCCTCAGAATGTTCTATCATTTCCTCTGTAAAAATTGAGCATGTGACAAGTGGTTTATGAGAACAAAGCAATATATACTATACAAACTAATTGGGTCCTAAATATAAAGATTCAATATGTACCTTTTGTGAGGGTTGCACATCATGTAGATCAAAATATTGCTCGATATGTAGTATCAAGGTTACAAGATCCTTGCCATCAAACTTCCTTACATCAATCTTTGCAATTTGGTGGCTCTTAAAACCCACATTCAATTCTTTAAAATTGTAATTGATATTCCTTTTGTCTTCATCATGATTTTCATGGATTTCCCTATCACCAATGGGATGCCTTTCTTCCACCAACTTTTCCAAACCTTCCTTCAACACTTCTATCTAGACATTTATCATTGGTTCCATATCTTCTTTTAAACCATCATTCAAAACTTCCTTGTACCTTTTCATACCATATATGTTAACATTCATCATGGATTACAAATCATTTATTGTTACTTTTTGTGAGAGCAATATTTGTTGCACTTGGTCTCACAATTTTGATATATCATGTTGTATGTTTTCCTCATCTTAATGCGTCATAGTAGAGATTTCTCATTGCTTACTACTTTTTTCCATTTTATTTCTTCAGGTCATCAATTAATGACATTTATGCATCACTATGCCCTTTGAATCACTATAATCTAATTTTTCAAACAAAACTTATACAAATTATTTTTTCAAACAATATTCCATGATGACCTAATTATAGATTGTTTTAGTGGAAAAAACATCTACGAAGTTTCACATGTCAGTGTTTTAACTTTCAGCCCTAAAAGTGATGCCCAACAAACTATTTCTCATCCTATTTCAGCCACATTTTACGAAATTTTAATCAGATGCTCAGAGAGAAAGTTATGACGATTTTCCCTAGGTCACGTATTTAATATGGAATTTGGGAGCCTACAAAAACCCGAACTTCCTCAGCTCATATCTCCAAAAATGTAGTGAGAAAAGATACAACATTTTGACATGAAATTCTTCAAGATTATGTCTCAAACCAGCTTTAATTTAAGCTTCTTAATCTATGTAGAAATAAATTTATATCGAAAATTCCACAATGACCTATTTGAAGCAGAGAAACCCTAGAATCAAAAGTTCTTATACCAAATGTTATGCAACCAACTCACAAAATAGAAGAAAAGATAGGTAAACGACTTCAAAATAAGCCTATTTAACGGGGAAGCCTCCTTTACATTTAAGAAATGAACAATTATTGGATGTTTCAGATGAAAAAACCTCCTTTCTAGATATAGGATTATAAGGGGTCACAATATAATTAGAGTCGGCATTAAAATAGTAATGTAAGGGCACAACAATAATGATAGTGGGCTTCTATGGAGAAAAATAATAAAAATGTGGGGACTACATAGGCAGAACAATAACAATAACGAGGTTGCACTAATCAAAATAAGGATTAACACTAGTAGTACAAGGACCTAATAGATTGTACCTACAAAGTGTACCTGTCTTTCTTCATGGACATAAATGTTATGGGTCATCATTTGTAAAGCAATTCATTCAAGAGAGATACATAAAGGTATTTGAATGAGTTGAAGTCATCTGTAACACACCCCCTTATATAACTAGATGTGGTTATTGGGTTACTCAACTCTCCTATGTAGTTACCATAATCGGGTAAAATATTTCTTTTCTTTTTTTCATAATATTTTACAGAGGGTAAAAAGTGACCAGGTTATCACATTCAATGAAAGGCATGAGGATATTTTAGTAATATTATTTTTACAATCTTCAGGAAAAAATAAAATGGACTAGGTCAAGTAGTCCTACAATCCAAAATTCAACTTCTCTCTCAAGGTTTTCATTCCATAATTTCTCAACCGTTGGGGTCTAAGATTTTAGAATTTTGAAGACTCTTATTAAGATATATTACCAACCTTGAAAGTGGAAGGTCTTCAAGGCCTTTTAGAAGATGATGAAGATACCACTAAAGAAGATGATGCATTTTCAGAGGTTTTAGTCAATGTTGAACATAAATGTATGCTAAATTTTAATGAGAACAATGAGGTTCTTCCAAACTATGATAATGTGCATGGTTTGCTAGAAGAGGGAAAGGAATAAATATCTAAATATGACTATGTTCATATTCTAGATCAAGAAGGGAGCTTTGAAGATGGTCAAGGGGGCACGCTGGATTCAACCCATGATGAAGTATTTGATGAAAATCTTGAGTCTATAACAAAGTCAAGTTCTATTGGTTTAGCACTATTTGATGGTCATCCTTACTACTCAGGAAGCCCTACAAACTATGAATATAGGTGGCAATGCTATGGTAGAGAATGAGTAGAGATTAATTGATAATTAATGTCAATCAATAGTATGTTACTATCCTTTCCTTCATGGGAATGAAGATGAAATAGATAAAGGTGATAAGAAACAAATGTATGATCATAGATCTGATCATAAATCCAATTGAGGGAAAAATGGTGAGACTTGATTAAGGCTTTTTGGTAAGGATTATGAATAGACTTGTTTGGAGGAGAAGCAAATATGTAATAATAAAGATGTTTTTAATTTTACCAAGTTGAATCCAGAACATACCCCTAAGGTCGAACAAGCATATTTTGATTACCTCTTGCATCTAACATTGAAAATGACTGTGACATAAATGAACACAAATCAATGATTATGATGCATGCATGTGATGAAATACAAAGAAAGACCTTTCTTCTTGCTACTGGTGAGCCTTCTAGGGGATTCTTGGATGAAGTTGATCTTGATCTACTTTCTGAAATCAAAGAGACACTTTCTAGCTATTTTGATTTGATAGACAACAACCATAATTCTTATGAGAATGAATATCAAAAGAAATAAGCATCGATGAACCTAGTCTTGAACAAGGTGTCTCAAACTCTAATATGGATAGTATTTTAAATTTCTACAGCTAGCAGAGGGTTTTCCGAGTTGGTTTCCCTAGAATGTTTTTTTTTTGTAGTGTGACTGTGTTTTATTTCTATTCTTTTCTGCCACAAATTAGTAGAGAAATTTTTTGTCTTCGTGACACAATTAGTTTTAGATTTGTTCATTCAAGCAATGATATAATTTTAAGGAAATTTTACACAAGGGACAATTAATCTATATTTGCACTTATATCTTTTGTAAGTAAAATTCCAACTAAAGTTTCATCCAAATTGTTTACGTTAGTAGCAAATACTATCACAACATATCTTAACATTGCCAGGCAGAAATCATACTATTCAACAAGTTTGAGACTTGAGATACAAAAATCTTCCCAAGTTATGCAAGCAAGAAAACTACTTATTTTCAGTTCTAAAGCTATCCAAGAAGAACAAAAGTATTCCATTTTCAACACCCTCTAGTCAAAGTTATTCCTCACATCATTCAAGTCAATTACGAGTATATCAAGCTCATTTATGTTTATTCTTCGGTTGATTCTTGAAAGTTATATATTTATGCAACCTAAAACAAGATTTATGTGAAGTGGTTATTCATTCAAAATTATTTATTCCATCCAATGCGTCTACCTAATTTTCTGATCAATTTCTAGGTAGATTCTATGAGACATTTGCAATAGAGAATAGACGACTATTTTAGTACCTAGTGTCAGAAAACATTGATCTTAAAAAATTATTTTGGGTTGCTTACCTAAAAATATTTACAAAATTTTGAATCCCAAGGCCATTTCAGGGAGAATTTTAGTCAGGGAGAAATTTAGTATTATTTATGGAAAGTTTGAATGCAACTAAAATATTCCAACACCAGATCCTGTTTTCTGAAAATATTCCAACACCATATATTAGTGAATTCACAGAACTTACGATTTGGAAATAATTAAATTTCACTTTGTTTTTGTAGGACTATATATGATTTAATTCACAAAACCTGAGATTTGGATTCTGGAAACACTTAAATTTCACCTCACTTAATAGGATTGGAAGTTCTCTGAGATGCAAACATGTAGCATTAATGATATACTTTTCTTCTTTAAGGACAATGTTCAGTTTATAAATAGTGATACAAGAATCATTGTATACATTCTTGACACAGTTCTTCTGTCACAACTAATGAAAACAAATTTCATCAATAAATAACAAACAAGGAAAAATTTAAGAGAGCATCTACTTTTCAACATATACTCTAACAAACATAAACATCTATTCAGAAATATAAAGTTGTTACCACACTAAAAAAGGAATTAAAAACCAAAATAAAAATAGGAACATGCTTGGATCGTTATGGTTACTCTAACAAAATGTTTAACATGATCAATATGTTAATATGGAAAATAGTTGTAGCTGATTATGATTTATTCAGCCTGAGGGGTTAGCCAAATTGGATGTCATTAATGTTACTGGGTATTTGGTTAGTTTTGTGTTGTCACATGCACTATTCGAAATCCCTTGGGTGAGGTTCACTAGTTAATCCCAATGGGTTTACCACATATTCCATCCATTTGGGTTCCCCAGAGACTTTTCCTTGGAAAGAATAAAAACAGGATTTCTAAAGAGGAAATTGGAGATGCATCCAGTGTACACCAAGTAAAATAAACTCTATAGAGATAAACCATAAAAGTAGTAAAAATATAGATGATTTTACCTATGTTCCCTTGTGAGTGTGTGCTTCATGTGAGATTTTACTATGGAGATCACCTTCTCCTTTGTACCTTCAACTTTGCAGCCTCCATTTTCATGAGGTTTACTAAATGAATTGAATTGTTTAGTTGATGATGTAAATTGTTACCTCTTTCATATAATCTTATACACAATATCTCGTTAGAAACACTAGGTGTTGGCAACATATTATCTCCAACATCCCTACATGAGATCTCTTTGTTATCCTTTCAAGATTTTCCAAATAACTACTAGTTATACAACTGTGTTTATCTTAACTATAGCTAGTTCTTGATTGTACATGAGTATTTAAGATGCTTCCACTCCAAACACTTGACCTTGCATTGCCAATCAATTTTGATAAGTCATTTTTTATGACCAAAATATGATCTCTGCCAATGTCTTCCATATTCATGAGAATTAGTTAGATCTATATTATCTTCTCTTGATGCTATAGTACATTCCATCATTGGCCAGACCTTATCAATGTCACGTTTAACTACATCAATTTCCATCTCTAAAACGGGGGATAAATTACTTCTCCAAGATGATTCATGAAAGAGAAGCGACCTACTATTGGTTGTGGGAAGTACAATTTCATGAGTCTCGTCGCTAAATCAAACTTTTTCAAAGGAAGAGCTAGGTGAAAACTGATGGAAGCCTCTTTCTGTTGTAAACGAATTGTCAAGTAAAGCCTATACATGCTCCTGAAGCATACACTGACCTGAGGGAGTTAGTACTCATAAAATGAATACTTTGGATGTAGACCCATATACTTCAATCTTCCTAAGTGAATCACTTGCTCCATCTCACAATCAAGGAGATGGATTTGGAGTGTGTCGTCACAAAATAATTATGTGAATTGTTCTTACATGCATCAACCTTGTCTCTGCGAGAGGAGCTAAAGAAGAAGAGGTGGTGATAAATTAAGATCTAAATTTATTCTTTCTGCAACCATCCCAACTAGAGTATCTTCCACAAATCCTCTGATACTTAAGACTTCAACCCCATTGTCAAAATCAAGCACAAAACTTTCAACATATTCATCATGTGTGATGGATTGTCCATGCATAAATGCTTGACATCCTCGATAATACCAATCTCCTTCAGGGATAGCCCTTCCAATTCCAACACAATGTGTATGATATGTTGAATCAAAGTGATCACACAATAATAAAATATCATCATCAAAAACCTCATCACAATCAAACAAAACTATATTTGCACATGTATCAAGAAATCCCATCACTTATTCTTCTAAATGTTGATATACCTACCAAAAACAACCAGATCATATAATAAAATATTCCTTCAAATGCAAAGACAAATTCTTAAACTGCAACCCTACCTATGTAAATAAATGATCATGCTTCAGAGGAAAGATAGTAAGATAAAGAAAAGTAAATATCTTTAAGAAATCCAACAAGGTGTTACAGCTAGAAACGGATATCACCAAATTGTAAATCACCAACAAACACAAGTACTGATAGAAGAAAAGGATAAAATAAATTTAACTAGACCCAGCAACACTCAAATGTATATGTCTTTAAACATGAACCTAAAAATTCAAAGAATAATGATAATTAAAGAATAGAAGATAAACTACTCCAAACAATTATTAGAAAAATAACTAAATTCTAGCATTCAAAGAAGGGAATAAACATGTTTTCAAATGGAAAAGTTGAAAGCATTTAAAAACATTAAGAACATATTGCAAATCCAATTCCTATCATTGAAATCAGGGACCATTGGAATATCAGTTTTGGATCTACCTCACTATTGAATCTATTCATCTAGTTGTCTACTCAATCTGTTATAACTGCACCAAATGGTTCCATGTGATAAATAAATTGTAAACTCAACAGATATTTTCAAACAAAGGCTATTTCTTGGACATTGGCATGAGTGATGTAGTGGCATACCCAGTTCATTGGTGTTCTTGTATCATCAAAAACGTGTTTAAATTCTAGCATCTCATTGATGTTTAATAAAAAGTTAGTGGTTGTGATACTTACGTGAGCCCACAGGAGACCACTCTTAGTTTCATCCACTCCCACTTTAAACATTACATTAAAAATATCAGGTAGGAAAGGAAAGATACAATGTGCTTAGTTTATTTTCCCATTACATTGGAACCACAATAAAAACAAGAGGAGTTGAGATGTTGGATTGCTTCTGCTGGAGAAATAAGACAAAAATAAATAGATATTGAATTAACAGAAATACAATTGGGTGCAATGGCATGGCATCATGGATCTTGTTGTTTCCAAAAAACTCATGTTAAATAATGAAACATAAATCAAATCTAGCAATAATTAAGGCATTCATTGCAAAGGAGATCACTGAGAAATAAATTTTAACATGGAGCGGAAATCACTAGGCTAAAGTGGAAGAATCCATTGAGGAAAAAAAATTAAGAGAAGCAATAGACTCTTTAAAGAAGGCAGCAAATTCCACAACTGCAATTGAGCACAATCATTGGGAAATAAGGTCCTTGGAGAAGTTGAGGCATATTAATGGGCAATTGACGAAGATCACTCCACTCAAAATGAACTTGGAAATTGTTAAGAAATAATTACTGAGTACTAAGGAGGATAAATTCTTGGAAAGAGAACTAGCATGGAATTTGTGCCTAAACAAGAAACCGTGCAACCCATTATTTTGTGACAAACAAGGTATTTATTTTTATTTATTCTTTCTTAATCTCATGCGAGAGGATCTATTTATATTGTGGAGTGAACGTAATTGAGTATCATCACTGTGATTTCACTGATTTAATTAAATGTTAAAATACAAGCTTAATGATAAAATAATCATGTGGAATTGTTCAGCTTATGTTTAGCTAAGTAAATTGGTTGTGTTGACACCATCTACTCAAATGGGTAGTAAATTTTATTTCTTATCTACCTACAACATATTGGTGTGCATTTGTTCAGGTTTTGTGTTTTCCAGCAACCATGAATTGGTGTTAAACTAGGAAGAACCTGTAGTGAGGCAAATCCAATATAGGAGATTGTTTGTGTAGAGAGTCATGGGAGAGAAGCAACTCCAAGATGAGAATTAGTAAGATGATGTCCGGAAGAAATTTGCAAAAAGAGAACACGCATGGTATGTAGAGGAGTGGATTTGAATTGGAGAAGTAGATATTGAAGAGTCACAGTCATTATAGAGATGTTGAGAACAATTACTACAATACTAAAACCATAGAAACAACCCAACTGAGAAAAATGATAACCAACGTAAATGATGGAACTGAACATCAATGGGAACAAGGAACCTTGACAGAAGAACTAGAGGACTCTCTTTTAAAATAAAAATGTGATAGACAACTTCAGGATGTCAATTCCGTTGTCTATAGTGAAAGCTCAATTGTTTATAAAGTTAGTCTAGAAAGGACCATCAATATACATATACCAATGCGAGAGAGCTTAAAGACTGGAAATTAGAAGCTGGATAGAAGAAATTTCATTGGAGCACTCTAAATTTGGTGGTTTAGTTTAGGAGCCTTTATAAAAAAAAAATCTTCCACATTACAGATGAACGCCATGGAAGGTGGAATAATAAAAAAAAAACATAAGACATATGAGGATCATTATTTGAAGGATGGATTATCTACTAACATTGTGGGATCATTAGTTATGGGTCTAGTGATCAGTCAGAAATCTATGTTCTAACAAATTTTAGATCTTTCTTTCACTTTCTTTTTCTTTTCCATAAGTTTGCGCATAACACCAAGGTACTTCTTTATATTATTCACCAAGTATTAACTCTTTTTTTTGTATTGTCAAAAGAGATATTATTTATTGTTCGAAGCATAGACTTGAAAAACAATAATGTGAAGGCAATAAGTGCATCATATTTTTTTGTCTCTACATATCATCTAAGAACAACTACAGGTCTGGGAGGAAGAATTATACAAAAAAAGGGCAGTGAAATTACTCACTATCCTTTGCAGAAGGTAATCTTCAATTTAGTAAAGAACATCAATTATACTCATGCAGAGATTATATTTCAAGGATGCTTATGGACAGTAAGAGAGTATGCCTACATACACTTATGTGTGGGCTATTATCAAACAAGATACCTTAATAATAATGGATCTTGTGATCAAGTGAAATAATGTCAATTTCAATGATGAAGCGAGTGACCAAGTAAAGTATGAACTGTGATTTATCTTGGGTTATTTGGTTGTGATATTACCTACATCAACTTATTACACCTAAACCATGGTTGTCATAACATATTGGTAAAAATTGCAATAGAGAGAGAGCATAATAATTCAAGTTCAAAATTTTACCTGAATCTCCCAAGGAGGAACAATCTTCTAGAATGTATGAAGACCAAGTTGTTAGTACAAGATAGAACTGTGTAAATATTCTTGGTTACATTCACTATGTGTAGCTCTATCCTATATATGATACCATCATAATTTATTCTCTCCTTTTAGTCTAGCATTATGAACAATTTCGTTATGATCTTGTAGCTATGGTCTTATTCACAATCAAAGTTGTGAACAAGACAGCTTATCTTTTGGAAAGCTTTCTATTAAGAAAAATCCATAGTGATCTACTAGAAACATAAATTACATCATCTTATATAATAGGTACAACTCCCTTGAATTCATAACCTGGTGAGAAGCCTCATCTCTTGTTTGAGAAGATCATCAGAAGATCACCTTAAGAGGGAGTCACAAACTCCCCAGATCAATATCAGTTTGTCCCATTATCAATATTCAAATGAACTATATAACTATTGATGTTGCCTCTCATTTATAAATTATATGCCTTGAGTCAAACAAATTTCATGGAAAACTGCTCATTCAAATAAGATGATCCATAATTCATCACACGAATTTGTTGGGCTGATAATATGGGCACAGCTAAGTGTTTTATCTCTTGAGGTCCTCCTTTATATCAACAAAGTAGATGGATCTCATGATGAGTAGGTTGTCAGATGGACAATTTTCACTTTGGAAAGACAATCTTAGGTTTGTGATATCCCTGAGAAAGAATAAGTAATCAATATGTTCATTAAAATATATATGTTGCTCTGCAAATCCATCATGCTTCCATTGATGTTCTAACCATCATCTATATATGGTCTTAACTTTTAGAAAGAATCATGGCTCTATCTCCTATATGAAGGGACCTTTGTATAAGATGGAACATTGAGCTCTGGGATCTCCTAAATATTGGGGTACTCATTGAACTATGTACGACCACAGGGTGAGTGGTTCACCTTCCCCTATAGATGCGTAGTGAATAGGGTGAGTGGCTCCCCTTTCCATGTGACACATGGCATGTCTATAGGGTGAGTGGTTAAACTTCCCCTACTATTAATGAAATGTGCATAGGATGAGTGGTTCACATTCTCCTATGGCATATGAGCAAGATGAGTGATTCACCTTCTCCCGCGAATACCCTGGTGAGAGATTCATTTAAGCATATATTGGTTGACATGTCGGTGGGACATGGTCCATCCTTTCCCCACATGTAGGATGCACATTCCTTACAATTGACAGTTGACATGTTAGTGGGACATGGTTCATCCTTTCCCCACATGTAGGATCCCTCCTATGATTATCGGTTCAGATTCATGTAGGACGTGGTTCATCCTTTCCCTACTCTTGATGGTTTTCATGTGGATGTGGTTTATCATTTACCTATGTGTGGTTGTGACTTGTGTTTGTAGGACGTGATTTAAATTTCCTTACATGTTGTTGTGACATGAGTTTATAGGATGTGGTTTCTCCATTCCCTATGTTTGGATGTCAATAGGAAGTGATATATTATTTCCCTGTTGGTGTTTTTGCATCATCATACCCATGTGGTCTGAGACAAATGGGGCATCCAGACAATGAGTTGGGAAAAGTGGTTTGGGACCATAGCACTACTGATGGACAAATCATGTACCATCATAGTCCCTATGTATAGGTTGAATGATGTTTCTTAAACTTGATCACTTGGGATCAAGTCCAATTGGTGTTCACCCTTTGGTTATGTAGACTAACTTTTGCTAGTGGAGAGTGGAAAGGTCTTGTGACTCACTCTCGATTGATTCTTCTTTTTTATTCATATCAGTGTTCAAGCAAAGAAGAGAAGATATGATATACATGGATGGTTTATGATGTCAGCATGGAATTATAATGATTGATGATGGATGAATTGGCATGTGGAATTCTTCCTAGTTGGGAGGGAGTGTTAAAATTGGAAACTAGAGCCAAATCACACTTTGGAAATATCCGTTGGGGAAGGTAATTATGGCATTAAATTCCTCTTTTTGAAAGGAGCGAAATCGACCTAAAGATCATCGAATTAGGTTAAGGAGAAGTGCAATTTTGAATTTCTGTAAAATTAACAAGGTCGGCCTCTTATATGTCAGTGCCATAAACCCAAGAGTCACGACTCTTTGACCACATCAAATTGTATATATAGAGGAGCATTCTCCCTCATTTTGGACACATCAACTCACTATAAAATATATCTAAGATATTCAAAGGTCTTAGGAAGGATTTTTTACGGGATATCTTTTCTTTTAGGGCCAATTCTCTCCAAGTAGGATAGTCGTAGGTTTGAGGAAGGTTTATTTATAAGTTATTCTCTTCATAAGTGTTGAGTTCCCTTAGATAATAACCTGCGGGGTTTTCATGAATATTTGTATGGGTATATTTGTGTCTCCATCAAGGTCAAATTAGAGTAGGGAGGAAGTGACACTTGAGAGGAGTTTTTTTAACATTTTGGGATCATTATGCTTGGGTATCTTTGTCCTTCAACAGGTTGCAACCCTAGTTGTGTGCTCCATGAGGACCGCAGGCCTCGTCAATCTTAGACAATGGTTTGTAAGGCCAATAAGAGGTTGTAGGACTTAAATTCTTGGGTAGGGGAAAATATCACTACCCATTCCAGATGTTAGTCAATGTAAAGGTGTTAGAAGGAAGGTCGTTGTGTGAAGGATAAATCCTCATCAGTTATCATTCCTACACCAACCATTCAAGTTTATGCATGTGTAGATATTCCGGAGAAAGGAAGGTCATATTTATAGAAAGGATCCATGAGAAATGGAAGAAGGATGTGACCATTTTTTATCAAACCCTCTCCAGGACTCTAGAACACAAAAATTTCATCATCGATATTTGTCTTTCCAAAATTGCACCTTTTCGCATAAATATGCATATAAGTGTAGTATCATGAGATCTTCTCATTGGCAAAGTCCTTTTTAGCTTAAAATAATGGAACTCTCCCTGTACTAAACATTAGTATTGATATTGGAATAATTAGTTAATGGTTTTCCCCATATTGGGTTTTTTCCCTAGATTGAGCAATATCTATCTCTACTCTTGTCTTGGCTTGTCATCTACATCTATGTTTTATGTTCTTTCTTTAGTTATTGTTAATGTGATATTATGATAAGAAATGAATTTATAATTGGGCCAATATGGAAAGTTGAAGTAAATGTCTTATGCAAAGAACATGTTAACCAAAAATTAACAACAATTAATCCATAAGAGACCTTACAATCCCCCCTTCCCAACATTGATCTAAGAAATGGAAAATCATTGTAATGTCCTAGGGTAATGTAATCCTTATGGTTTCTATTCTAACTAGGGTTCTTCAATAAATCAGGAAAATTATATGCCAACAGTGCAAATATAATCATTTAACAGTAGGCATCACTAAGTAGCATAAAGATATACAACAATAATATATCTTGTAATAATATGAGTTCTCAATGCACAATGAATTGGAGCTAACTACCCAAGAACAATAATCCACCAATTTTTCAATACCAATATTTAGTCAATCAATACTTCAAATAACATTACCCAATTACCACTACTCCAAATGTAACACTAAAACTACTCAGTTTACCACACTAATTGCGACTCACTGCCTAATTTCCCAATCTAGCTATGATAGTACTTGTCACTTAGGGAGAGTCTGAATTTCGTATACAGAGGTCCAAACCCTTGTTCCTTCAATGAACATGCTCTTGTAAATTGACTCACTATGAGAATTAGGGCTTCAATATGATAATATGTTTCCCAACAACTGCTACATCTGAAATATACCATGAAACAACTTCATTGTCCTACAAATTAGACTTTTTATTGACCAATAAAAACCTTCATTGTTTGAAATGCTTTGGTCTCTCTCTCCTCAATACCTACAGCTAGACTAGCCCATGACTTGTGGTTAAGTTGGTCTGTCACCCTACAACCAACCTGGTATACAACATAATGATCAATACATTGAGAAACTACAACCCTTTCATATATGATAATAAGCATCACATAATATTATATATAATAGGTAGGAGTTAATAATCCCAAAGTTCACCCTTAGTGAGTTGGACATGTATTTATCTTTGTTTAAAAAGTCTTCATCATCATATTTCATTCTCTTAATGCACCATAGACACTCTTGATAAATAAAGTATATATGATCTAACCCAACATTTTTATTGATCATGCAGATGTTACCAAATTGTTAGCATCCACATAAGGGAGTGGCAATCCACTAAAATACATGGGTGCCTAACTATTGCAACTACTAACCCACTAATATCTCCTTCGAGTACATCATTCATTCATATTACTGATGAAATCCACATAAATGTATAAGAAACTTCAGGTTTTTAGACCTACCATGCGCCATAGGGCTTACAACAAACATAATCCGCTCATAGAGAATTCCACTGACACATAGCCCATACTTTATCAGAGGTTGTTCATTATATTAAACAAGTTATCTCGATCATCAAGGACACATGGATAATGGACATGCCTTCTTACAAGTGTCATACAATGATACACCATTTACATAATACATAGATAGATATGGTTACATACTATTTACATGATCCATATCCTCAAAGCAATAAGTACAAGATTTTATAATGTGGCATGTTATTACAATACTCCTCCCAAGTACCAACTCTCTCTAGGATCAAGATCAAAAATATCAATGACCAATATACATAATCTACACTCAACATGTTATACTTCCTCCAAATATAATATGTGATTCATATTTCCATATGGTCTTGGTTTTGATTCAATATAATAAAATTTGTACCTTGTTTATCCATCTCCAACCAATCTCCATTGCTACCACAAGGATTAGCATTGGAATGCTTTTGGATGAAATTCCAAAAACTCTCTATATGTCTATCATCATTATTTCCTCCATGTTGAAAACTCATAATTTCAACTAAGAAATATATACCATTAACATTGGGCATAAAAGAATATTTCTTCAATTCATATTTCACCACTATAATAGCCAACTACTAGTTGTTCATTGTAGAAACATTCTAGAATATCTACAGCAAAATTTTCATATATGCTCATCCATTATGATTTACTTATAGGATTGTCATCTTAATCAACATACGAATTGGAGACTAAGGCCAAACATTGGGACCACACAAAATAGTCAGCAACTTATTGCAGTATAGGGTCTAACATCAACCTAACTATAAACATTGAACAATCGTGCATTTTATCAACATAATTCCATCTATGAAGACACTTATGTACCCAAATAATGTTCTCACTATTTCTCTAGGAAAAGTTTATAGAGATAGATTGCATCCAAATTGGTCTTCCACTCTATACCTACTAATCTAAGGACTTATGAAACCACATTCATTAAAAAACCTTTCATCAATGAGCAATTAGAGGAGATACAACTTCTTGGTCTACTTTCCTTTTAGCTACAACATGCCATATCAAGAAAACCCAACAATTCCATTTACATAAAAAAATGTTTCATTGCAAGGCCACAATAATCAACAAATGATAATGGTACATGTGTCTAAATAGTTTTCCCTAGATATTTGTCTTGGTTAATGAACATACTTTGTGTTTTCATATACATCTTCAAATTATGGATTCCACATTCATCTTGGAGATTCATATGTTTCCTTTTATTTGTTAGAATTGTGCACTTTAGAAAAATGATGGCACTCCCATATGGGGTTAGCTAAGCTCAATACATTTTTTAGGTTTTGACTTGAAGAAATTTTTATCATCACCATAAAAGCTCTAAGTGCACATGTACAAATGGAATTTGATCTATGGATCTAATCATGCTATAGAAAATGCATAATACTTTCCTACAATACCACTTTTCCTATAAGACTAACCATGGCCAATTATTAGTTGCAATGAAAAGTAGAATCAGTTTGTTCTTGAAGTCAGCTACAGAAGGGATGTGACTTCTAGGACTCATTGAACAAGATTATATCTACCACATGACCCTAGCCACACAATATTATAACTTATTTCAATAACATATATGTAGGGATTGCATGCTCTTTTGTATTCAAATCTTCCCCCACATCTAAAATGCAACTAACAACAGAAGATAAATAAACAAATGAAGAGAGAGTACCTAAGGGCAACATCATCGAGTAGTGGATAATTGGAGTAGTGGTTGATAATATATATTCTATATGGGAGCCACATAAACAATGATAGAAACAATCATAGTGAGGTCTGCAGTTGGAGTCATCAATACAATAGGGGTAATCGAGATAGTTGCAGAAAGGACAGAAGGAGTCATCACCCTCGATACAAAAACTTTCTCTTTCACCTTGGGAGATGAGGAATTGTACTTTCCAGGGCATGTCAGGGAGTGGTAGGGTGTTCTAGGGAGTGCCAAAGCATGTCAAGGAATTCAAGGGGTGTTAACACATTCCACATAGTTTCGAGGGATTGTTAGAGGTTCAAGGTGTTATGGCATGTCAAGATGTAATCTATGTTGCTTAGTTATTTTATGGACATGGTTGGACATCAGCCTTGATTTGGAAACTTGTAAATTTTTGAGTGGGATAAGTTGAAATTATACAAAAGTAGCCGAAGATGATTGATAGTCAGTTCTTAGGTGAATAAGGAATAGTATAGTTGTAGTAATTGAAACTTGGTGAAGTTGTAGTAGAGAAGGACTTGGTTGGGTTCCCAAGTCGCAAAAAATCAAGGGTAGTTGTGAGGGCATGATGGTTAAGGAGTGTTAGGGCATGCCAAGGAGTGAAAAGGCATGCTAACACATGCCAAACAATGTCAATGCATGCTAAGGATTGTTAGGGAGTGCCAAGGGATCACAAGGAAGAACTAGGCCAAAATACATGGAAATGAACGAATAAGAGTGTGTGCCAAGGAGTGTTAGAAAATTTTAGGTGCCCCATAAATTCTAGGAGATGTTCATCCTTGTCTCATAAAAAATTTCATGTCAACTTTCAAGGAAGTTGCTCAATCACAGATTCAAATTATCTTTCTATGCTAAGATCCCTGACTAAAATTTCCAATGAATTGCTAAATGACGATGTCCAGGAACACTACTTAAAAGTCTAAGAGACTTTCTATGTGATCTAACAATTTCGTGTGATAAGACAATAAGCCATTTTGGTGGGAAGTTTGAATATTAGACTATCATTTTTCCAATATGGCCTTAGGATCCAAGGAATTTTAAACCATTCTAGTGGGAAATTTGAATATGAGACTATGATTTTCCCAATATGGCCTTGTGATCCAAGAAATTTTATGAAGGTTTCCATTATAGAAATGAGTATACGAGTAGGTAACCATGTGGTTCTTGGTTAGTGAAAATCTAGTCAAAAGTACCTCTATGCCAAGTAGATCCCTACATAACATCTATGTTCCAATTTTGGCAACATATGACTACATTCACCGATTTCAAAAGATTTTATAGACATGAATATGCATATGTAGTGAATCTAGCTCAATGGGCCTCGCAATTTGTGAGGAAGAGTGACAAATGATAGAGTACATGCTTATTTCACTCCTTGCAGAATATTTACAATTTTTTACAAGTGATTTCTACTTATGAATCATATTCTTTTTAAAATAAATTCTACTTATTTTCATAATTTAAGGGGTTTCACTCATGTAGAAATGGAAAATAAATAAATGGAATAGGAGCTTACCAATGGTAACATTGTTGTCAGAGCGCTAAAGCATATTTTCTA
Source organism: Pinus taeda (assembly GCA_000404065.3). Classification (NCBI taxonomy): domain Eukaryota; kingdom Viridiplantae; phylum Streptophyta; class Pinopsida; order Pinales; family Pinaceae; genus Pinus; species Pinus taeda. Next base: position 86,145 of record APFE030087165.1, read on the forward strand.
TTCCCTTTGGCCCAATTGGGCTGCAGAGGATTCTAGAAATGGCCTTCATGACCACAATCTTGACCTTCTAAACATCTAAGCCTCTCATTCAGTTCTTCTACTTTCTTTATTATGATAAATGAAAAACCATCAAATGCCAACACCATCCCTGCAAATAGTAACAAAATGAAACACATATATTAACCCCTTAAACATATAAGTGTGGATGGAAAAAAACAAAACAATGGAGTTTGAACAAGAGCCTTAAGGTGTGTGTACTCTTTGTGTGGAAGATTGAAAGTGTAGTGAAAATGTAGTAAAGTTAAAAATGTAACATACCTTAGTATCGTTAATGGACTAAAGATCCAATGGCGCGGTAATATATTGGGTCTACTACTAGTTCACAACTACAATCTCAATTTCGCTCCCATCCAAAGGAAACCAAACAAACTACTTGTTTTTTTTTAGGTTGAGAGGGGTTTTGTAAAAAAAGTTAACAATTAACTTTTTCAAAAATTAAACTAATCCAATCTTCCATTCTTTTGGTTGTGCTCAAAATTATTTCTAGCATATTTGGGATATTTATCATAATGATAATATTCTAATTTTAAGATAATGTTTTATACAATTATTTTGTTGTTAAATTTTATGGTTTAGACATGTATTTTTGGATTTTGAATATGAGGCTTCATAGTGTTATATAATTATATATTACGGAGCAATGGAACACATAAAATATTGCAGAAATATAAACACAGAAAACACATAAAACAAGAGAGACACAGATATATGTGGTTCACCCAGTTTGGGCTACATCCAAAGAGAAAACAAGCAGTCCTTCGTTTTATATTATCCAGCAAACTGAAGAGATACAAACTACAACAGATCCATTATAACACCCTCTTCGCTCTCAATCTCCTCTCTCTTTGTCACTCAGAATACAGATCTGTATAAACACAATACAATTCCCTCATATATAGTGAGGGGTTGCCTTCTAGGGCAAACAACCATAAATTATGCATAACTTCTACCGTCAGATCTTCACCTAATGAATGGCCCAGATTGACTAGAAATTAATATACTTTTACAAGGCAATTTTACATATATTCTTAGCTTTGGGGGCACTGCCCCCGAAACCCCACGCCAGGGGGGTGGGGCTCCCCAAAGGTCACAGCTGCCACCCTTGGACCCACCTGTAGTGAATATTTTATGGGCAGTGTTTCCGCCCCATTTCGAACTGGTGTTGCAGGTGGCGATACCTTTGAATACAGAAGATAATCAGGCTCCACACCCGAAAATCTCCCACTTGGAAACTGATTATAGCAATTCCACTGCTACTTCATTTGCTAGACAATGGCTCCTCTTTGGACCTGGCTATTTCTCATCTTCTTCATCATACTTGAAGACCAATTGAAACTGAGCATATTCTCAGTTTCTCCCTAGTTACAACTTTTGTTAGTAATTCTGCAGGATTCTTGCTAGTGCGTATCTTTTCCAGCTTGAACTCTCCATCTTCCAACACTGATCATATGAAAAGGTACTTGAGCTATATGTGTTTAGTCCTAGAATGAAATGCTGAGTTCATTGGAAGATGAAGGGCACTTTGGCTATCGCTGTATAACGTGCCCATATCATGCTTCTTACCCAATTCACCCATAAACCTTTGTAACCAAATCATTTCTTTACTAGCCGCTATAGCAACAACATACTCCGCTTTTGTTGTTGAAAGTGCAACAACACTTTGGATTTTTGAAACCAAACGGACAGTTGTTCCACCTACAGTAAATACATATCCTGTAGTGCTCCTCCTATTATCTTTGTCACCTGCCATACCTTCATCAACATTTCCCTGTAGAGAAATGTTTGAACCACAAAAGCATAATGCTTGATTTGTGGTACCTTTCAAATATCTGAAAATCCATTTCACTGGCATCCAATGTTCCTTTCCTGGATTGTTCATGTGCTTGCTTACAAGTTCCACTGCATGTGTAATATCAGGCCTTGTGAATTAAGCTTCCAACTACTGATGCATATGGAACTTTAGACATATAATCCATGTCTTCTTGGGTCTTTGGGCACATTTCCTTACAAGGTTTAAAATGGCTAGAAAAAGGTGTACTAACTGGTTTTGAGTTGTGCATATTAAATCTTTTCAACACCTTTTGTATGTACTCATTGTGAGACAATGTTAGTTTGCGATTTTTCCTATCTCTAGTTATTCTCATACAAAGGATTTGTTTTACAGCTCCCAAATCCTTCATTCCAAATGAATTTGCCAATTTTTTTACGCACATTTATTTCCTGCATTTTAGACCCTGCAACAAGCATGTCATCTACATACAATAACAATATAATATAGTTGCCATCATTTTTCTTTTTTAGATAAACACAATGATCACAGTGACATCTAGTATAACCTTGTTTAGGCATAAACTTGTCAAATTTTAGATACCACTACCTTGGAGCTTGTTTTAAGCCATACAAGCTCTTCTTCAACATGCACACTATTTTTTCCTTCCTTTTTACCTCATATCATTGTGGCTACTATATATATATATATATATATATATTCCTCCAAATCCCCATAGAGAAAGGTTGTCTTCATATCTAATTGTTCAAGATGCAAATCTTCACCTGCTACTAGACTTAGAATAGTTTTGATTGAAGTCATTTTAACAACAGGAGAAAATATTTCATCAAAATCAATACCTTTCTTCTAGGCAAACCCCTTCACCACAAGTCTAGCTTTGTACCTCTGTTTTCCTTGATCTTCTTCCTTCAGCCTGTAAACCCATTTATTTTGCAATGTAGTTTTACCAGCAGGCAAGCTGACTAAGTCCCAAGTCTGGTTATGCATTAAGGAGTCCATCTCTTCTTCTTCCATGACTAGCTCCCACTTCTTCCTACATTCAAACTGCATTGCTTCTTCACAAAATTCAGGTTCACTAGAATCAGTCAACAATAAATAATATAATGAAGGAGAGTATTGTTCAGGGGGTCTACATATCCTGGTAGATATTCTAACACCACTTTCAGGCATTTGGGGTGGCTTTTGCTGTTGTGGGGGTTGTTGTTGTTGTGGTTGTTGATTATTATTATTTTCAGGCACCTTTACTTTTTCAGTGATCTCATCAAGAACTGTTTATTCCTTGTTTTCTTTTACCTGTTTCTTTTCCAGCAATTGATTCTTACAAGACCTTTTCATTGAATATTACATCTATGCTCCTAATGATTTTGTGATTTTCATAATCATATAGGTGATAACCAAAATCGTTAACACCATATCCAATAAAGGTACATTTCCTTGATTTTGCCTCGAGCTTTGTTCTATTTTTTTTATTAATATGGACAAAGGCCTCTCAAAAAAAAGGCTTTACAAAAGAGTATTTTACCTTTTTACCTGTCCATGCTTTCTCTGGAACACCACCATGCAAGGAACTTGAAGGAGATAAACATCAATATCTACAACATTTGCCCAAAATTGTAAAGGCAATCCTACATGCAATCTCATGCATCTTGCACACTCCATGATTGTTTTGTTCATCCTTTTTGATACACCATTTTCTTGTGGTGTTCTTGGAATTGTCTTCTCTCTGCAAATTCCATGCTCTAAACAGTACCTCTCAAACAAGTTGCTGCAATATTCACCTCCATTGTATGATCTGAGACACTTCAATTTCTTTCTTGTCTCAATCTCAACCAAAGCTTTCCATTTCTTGAAAGTATCAAATACATCAGCTTTATTCTTAATACAATAAATCCAAATTTTTCTAGCTACATCATCAACAAAAGTAACATAATAACGAGAGCCACTGAGAGATGATACCTAATCAAGTCCCCATACATCTGTATGCACAAGCTCTAATTTTTCGTTCTTCTTCTCTTTCCCAAATCTGAGATATCTGACTCTCTTCTTTTTTCCATAAATGCAATTCTCACAGAAGTCCAAATCAAATTTCCTCAAACCTAGCAACAAATTCCTTGAGTGAAGGATATTCATCCCCTTCTCACTCATGTGTCCGAGCCTATGATGCCATAATGTTGCATCTGCTCCTTTGGAAGTTAAAGCATTAACAGAGTAAGAAATACCATTGCATAAATACAATGTACCAGCCTTTTCACCTTTTTCTATTACTAGGGCTCCTTTAATAACCTTCCAATCTTTATCTGTGAAAGTTGTCACACAACCTTCACCGCCTAACTGCCCTGTTGAGATCAGATTTTTCTTCAGATCTGGAACATGCCTTACCTCCTTTAGTAGCCATTGGTTTCCATTCTACTGTTTTACAAGAACCTTACCCATTCCAACAATTTTACAGGGTTTATCATCACCCAAACGGACTTGTCCAAAATCTCCTTGAACATATTCATGAAATTATTTCTTATCAGGTGTGGCATGGAATGAGGCCTCGAATCTACCATTTAGGAATCAGTAATATTTTTGAAAGAAAAAATCAAAGCATCTTGTAGCACTTCACCTGTCACATTTGCTTCATAATTTTTTTCTTGTTGTGCATCTCCTTTGTTTCCCATCCGAGATCTACAGTCTTTCTTTAGGTGTCATTTCTTTTTGCATTTCCAGCAGACTATCCCTGATCTAGACTTGCATCTACCTTTCCTTGATTTACTATGATATCCTGAGCTTTTTCCTATTTCCATTTTTCTTCCCCTAGACTTTGCACTCAAAGCATTACCCGATGTCCCACCCGAGCTTTTCTGTCACATTTCCTCACTAAGGATAGCACCGGAAACATCATCAAACATTAAATTACTAGATCCAGAAATAGAGTTACTAATGGCCATTACTAAACCACTCCAACTTCCTGGAAATGAGCACAAGAATAATAGAGCTCTAACTTCATCATCAAAGTTTACCCCTACGAAACTTCACTGACTTGTAACAATATTAAAATCATTTAAATGGTCTACAACAAATCCACCTTCCAACATCTTCATATTAAATAAACATTTCATAAGAAATACCTTATTTGAGGCTGAGGGTTTTTCATATAGTTTCGCCAACACCTTAATAAAACCCTCTGTCGTTCTTTCCTTCGAAATGTTGAAGGCGACTGATGTTGCGAGGCACAACCGTACTATTCTGAGTGCCTTTCTATCAAGGGGGTTCCATTCTTCATCTGTCATACCCGTTGGCATCCTTTTTTTTCCACCCAATGGTAGGTACAGATCTTTCTGATAAAGATAATCTTCCATCTACATCTTCCACGGCGAGAATTTTTGGCCGTTAAATTTCTCAACCCTAGACTTACCATCTTCTGCCATCACTCCCAATCGAGCCAGTAACCCTTCTTTCCTACGAGTTTATCAACCAAATAGACCTTTGGCTCTGATACCAATTGTTAGAGAATTATATATTATGAAGCAATGGAACACATAAAATATTGCAAAAATATAGATACAGAAAACACATAAAACAAGAGAGATGCATAAAAAAAGAGAGACACAGATATACGTGGTTCACCCAGTTTGGGCTACGTCCAAAGAGAAAACAACCAGTCCTTCCTTTTATATTATCTAGCAAACTAAATAGATACAACCTATAGCAGATCCATTGTAATACCCCCTTCGCTCTCAATCTCCTCTCTCTTTGTCACTCAGAATACAAATCTGCATAGACGTAATACAATTCCCTCATATATAGTGAGGAGTTGCCTTTTGGGGCAAAAAACCCTAAATTAAACATAACTTCTACCATCAGATCTCTGCCTAATGAATGGCCCATATTGACTAGAAATTACCCCCTGGACCCCCCTGCAGTGAATATTTTATGGGCGGCGTTGCCACCCCATTTTGAACTGGGGTCCAATGTGGCGATACCTTTGAATACAAAAGATAATCAGGCTCCACACCCAACACACAGGAAACATGATTTTAACTTGGTTGTATTTAAAACATTTAAGTGTAATATGGAAACATGTGCTTGAAGCTTGGTTCTATTAAGAACATTTAAGTGTTATTTCATATTAGGTGGGTGAAAACAAAAGAGAATGTACACTAAGTGGATTTAATAGTTAAAAACAAGTGTTAGTTTCTTAAAAGTCATATGTAAAATTTGGAAAGAGCAAGGTATGTACCCTTATTTAGGTTAAATATATTTGAATTGTTGGGTGAATGGGATTGTAAGACACTATGTTTTCATCTTGAGAAAATGGAGTCCTCTAAAAGTCACTCACATAGTTTATGTTGTCATAATATAGTTTAGGTGGTTTCAGTGAGGCATTAAGATATGGAACAAGCATGCACATGGGGGTGTTAGTGTTATGTTCTACTTGAGGCATCAATGCATGTCTATGAAAAATTTAGCAAGGGTTAAAGTGGTGGAATAATTATAGATATTGGGGGGTTGTATTCTCACTTAGAGGTGTAGATAAGAAATTTAAGCACAATGAGAAGCTGTGAAGAAAACTTAAGACATTTGACAAGATGCAAAAAACAACATAGGCGGTGATACTAAGTGAACATTATTTGATTGAATTTGATACCCTCTCCTTGGAACTAACAATTTACAAGATGAAGAAGAAATGTGAAATATATGTGAAACCCAGTAAAGAAGTTTGCAAGGTTGTTCGAACATATATAGGTTGTTTTGTCATGTTGCAAGTGGAGCTGTTGGAACTTAGAAGGTGACCATCAAAGTAGATTTTTCATGGAGTGTCAAGGAGGTGCAAGGATCTGATAAGGGTTGAATTACACAAATCTAACAAATGGGTCATATTGGGTCAGGATATTACTGTTTTGGGACATTCAAAGTCGAAGGTGAATTTAACGGAGATGTAGCCTAAGCACTTGGATGCATGCCACATCTTATAGGTATCTTGAAATTTTAGTGTGTGTTAGTGGTGTTAGTGCATTATGTTTGATGAGTACTATCAAAAATGTGTTCCATGAAGGCAAAAGGGCCACAAGTTTGAGATGCCTTAACCATTTGGCAATGTAAGGTGTGTTATGCCCTAGTTTTAAGGACACAATCAAAACCATCTGAGAGTGTGATGGGTTGCACCATAGTTACCGGGAATAGTGTCCACTCGGATACTGTTATTCCCATTAAGACTGGTAGCTATCTTAGAAACAAACAAGTATAGTCTACTTTCGTTTTCGTTTATGAAAATAGATAAGAGTGGAACCAAGGAGACCAACATTAGTCTTGTGCTTGATTTCCTTGTTTGATTCCTCTCTTTCCTGATAGAGCTTTGCCGCTTCTTCCTTGTTTGCCCAGCTTCAGAGAGTACCTATGGTATCACAACAACATACTACTATCGAAGAACAAAGATCTATATTCATAAATAACACAAAACCAGATGTGTTTTAACCATACAAATGCACATATAAGTAAACATACAAGAATATGGAGGAAAACTTGAATAGCTTTATTAAGATGAAATGTAGCAAGAGGATTACAACCATATGTTCTGACCCAGCATCATCCTGCAGCTAGAAAGCCCTTCTTCACCTCAAGTAAAGCTTAGATCACCCAACACTATGAATATACACCAGAAAACCTATGGATCTCTGTGATGAAAGATCCATATATAGATGATTGTAGGGAGGTGAGTCATCTTTTGGGGTCTTGATTAGTGTCCTCTCTCTGATAGTTCCTGCTTCCACTTGGAGAATGGTGATCTCTTACTCATCCCTGGTCGAAAACAGAGAGGCAAGTGTCAAAAGGGGAGTTTCTGGAAGATTCCATGATCTTCCACCTCGCATTTTGTCCCTGCTATTTGTCCATTCCCGGCCATCGTACCCTACAGAGGAGCCATTCATTATTCATCGCACCTTGTACACTGGGAAGGTGATATGCATCACACCCTCTGCAATGGGTTTTCAGTATGGTCCCGTTTTGACCATTTATGAGCAGTTTTTAGTGGAGAACTTCTGGAAGATTATGTAATTAGCTGACCTTGTTCCTTTAGGCAGTGAAGCAACACTTTTAGGGACTTAGGAGCCCTCAGTTTATGGACATTTATGATTGGGGTTGAAGTGCCCAAAAATGTCTATAACAGTTGCCCCCTAAAGCATGAGGTAGTTAATCTTTTTGATGTCGAGTGAAATGCTTTACTATGAGGATCTGAAGTTTTTCGAGCTGGGAGGCGACCTGTAATAAGATACAATACAATACATTATTTTGAAAACATTATGATCTAGCTGAGGCGGGCATTCCCATGCTCAGCTTTATAAATTCATTTTCATGTACATAGGACAGACAATCGTTTGTGTGGCAAACTGATGATTTGGACTCATCATCCTTTGATTTGGATGATCATATGTTCGGCAATGATGTACATTTGATGTCTTTATATTCCTGAATATATCACAGCCCAGATGGATGAAACTAGATCCGGGGTCTTCAAAACTCATTCAATCTTCGCTCAGAGTACAAGTCGATCCATGTGAAAAAT
>APFE030087165.1:96635-121070 GCA_000404065.3 Pinus taeda
CTTCAGGCTCAATAAAAATCAAAGGCGACTAGAGTCATCTTTTTTTTTTCTTGACTCTTTAAAATTGAAAAAACAAGCTGTGTCAAGGTGTCTAAAATTTATTTTAATCGGAATAACATCACAAATTCCCTCGCTGGCCTTTAGGTTGAGAAAATGGAGTCCACCAACCAAGGATTTCCCCTTGGAGGAAATCCTAGTCCCTTCTCCTCTTGGGGAGATGTTGGTGCACCCCATATGGCCACATTGTCACTTCCTGGGTTGACAATTGGTTTGCCAGTCTGGTTCTTCTCTACCTCTGTTGTTCAAAATCCCGTAATTCCTGAACAGTCAAGTCAGCAACTAGATGACACTAGAGTTGCCTCCCAACCTCTACTTCATATGATTCTCCCTCTCCTCCTTCCTCTTCACTTGATAAAGCTAAAAATCAAGTAACTGAGAAGAAGAAGAAGCAGAAAGATAAAAAGGAAAAGAAGAAAAAGGAACCAAAATCGAAAGGGGGCAACCGAGTGTCATCTAGCAAAAATCCTCACAGTGCACCGTCTAAACCTAAATCTCCTTGTGTCATTTGCAATGGAGACCACTATCACCGAGATTTTCCTTGCATCCCTCGGATCTTAAGGGACTGGTCTCTTCGTTTGCACAATCTGGTGTCATCAACCTCTGATGATCATGTTGAATGCACACCCTCAACCAGTGAAAGTGAAGCACCTGGACAGAAAATTCTTTGTTTGAATGAGTCTTTGTTTGATTTAGGAGGCGGAGGAACGGAAAATTCTAGCCTAGGAGCATCGGGGATTTTATCATAGAGTGTGCCAGACTGAGTATAGATCAAGTCTAGGTATTTTGCATGAGCAATAACTTGCTCTTCATTGACGACTCCTCCCTTTGCCACATCTTCTGTAATGGCAGGTAACAGAGACTTAATAAACCATTCAACCAATAGTTGGTCAGGAACATATGTTTTTACCATTCTATGACGATGTTGCCATTCATGAATATGATCGGATATATGAGTGGCCGTCGTTTGTTTGAAATTGGTAAGTAGCTCAATTCATGTTTCGTACCTTATAGGTAACTGAAAATGGGATAAAAAGGTTGTGGCTAGGGTACTGAAGTTATCAAACGAAGCTCTAGGAAATTCGATATACCACTTTGTTGCCGGACCAGTTAGCTTTCGCTGAAAGAGGCAAATCCTAATCGAATCACCATTGAGAGTGTTTGATGAACACCATAGATGAAAGGTCATCACATGATTCGATGGGTCTTTGCTCAGATTTCCATTAAATTTAGGAATATCAGATGGAAGTTTATGTGGAATCGTTGGCCACCAAGGGGCGTAGGCAATTGGATCATTCGTTAGTCGACTTAGATCTGGTAACTCTAAAGTTGCCACAAAAGGCAACTACTGATTCAGGCCTGGTTGAGCATACCCAGGATAAGATGGAATCGTTTGAGCAGTTGGTCTTTGCATACCAGCATAATGCATTTGATATTGGTAACTTTGGTAAGGTTGATGGGCATAACCATTATGATATGGTTGATACAGTTGCCCATTACTTGCAAAGACTTGTTGCTCATATCCTTGGTAAGCTTGCTGGAATTGCGGTTGTTGGTATTGCGCTAGCCATGGTTGTGAAGCCATGGGCTATTGTCCAGTACTAACTGTTTGACCAAGATGGGGGTTGGCGTTCCCCGTTTGAACCTGTGCCATTCCACTAGTTGGTGATTGCGGTTGTGTCATAGGTACAAGAGACTGTTGCATTACAACCTGCGAAAATTGAGGTTTCCATACAACTGGTAATGCTTGTACTTGTGATATTGCCACAATATCCGGCGTAGTGGATATATTTGTCATAGGTAAACTTTGTTGCATTGAGTATACAACTCTTGGTTGTTGAGGCAGGATTGGCACCCAACCGATAGTTGCGATTCCAACATAACCCAAATTTTGTTGTGAACTCACATATGGTTGTCCTTCCGAGGAAGGCAATGAAAGGGTATAAGGCCCTCCATACAACAATAATCCAGTACTCAAAGGAATGGTTTGCCTTTGGGGACCAGTTTGCCCAAATTGACCTTGTGAAGGATCAATTTGTTGAGACTCAACATAAGAGATTCCAAATATAATTCTGGACGAACAAACAAGAATAGTCCATATTGTCGAAGTAGCCCCTAGATGGACTCCATCCAGTGATTGAGAGCTGGTTGGGACAGATGGCACACCAGCGAACATTGTCGGAGTAGCAGAAGGAGCTTCTGCTGCTGTTGTGTCGGGTAACACAGTCCTTGATGTCAACGGTTGTTCAGACATATTAATCCTATCCAAAAGATTCCTTAGTGATTCTTCAGGAACTTTCGATAGCGGGTGAATATCTTCTGATGAAGAAGGATACAGGGTGATCCTAGTTCCAAGTTGCGTTGGAGTGTTAGATGGAGGATCTTCCACAATCACTTCTATGGCAATCAATCCAAGAGGAAGAGGCAGACCAGCAGGTCTGTATAATATTTCTGGTGGCGAAGAAGATATAAGTTCTGCAGCAACAGGTGGTTGGGGAGTAACACCTTTCGAATTAGTTGTAGATGGAGTTGGTTCAGGAATAGAAGTGCTTACCATCACATTAGGATTAGTTGTAATGTCCTTTTGTTGTTGCGGAATTTCTTCTGTAGAGGCAGGGATACTAGAAATGTTTGGAGTAACCGGAGTCTCTGAGGATGTTGGAGTGCTTGCTCCAACCAACCTAGGGGACTTTGATGTTGTCAAATGAGTTCGCTTCGTCCGGAATGGTTTCGCTTCTCGAGTCAATGACGGTTGACTCGTAAGTCTCCGCGAACGATGGGGTTTTGATTTCCTTTCTTCCACAATTATAGATTACTTGATCAACTCAAAATAAAAGGGAAAAATGTTTTTTCGAATTAAATGAATTTTAGATGCTTTGACACAACTTGTGTTTTCAATTTTAAAGAGTGGAGAAAAAACAAAAGATGACTCTAGTTGCCTTCGATTTTTATTGAGCCTGAAGTGACAAGTGCACAAAGGACCTTTTCCTTTAAGGAGTCTGAAAAAGGAGCAAAATGGACTTCTCTAGAGATCTAGGCAGAGGGGATTACCAAACCAATCACAAAACTGTAGAATAATTTTTACAGTAGGGCAGTCAATCTTCCCGAATGCTGTGTTCAGTGCATTACGATCGATAGGGCGGCAGACACGGCTTCCTAAGGATAAAAGATGTAGCCTATTGTGGTCTCCCAAAATATACTCGACGGTACGTAGGATCACAAGTCCATACTAGCACTTGCCGTCTTAGAGTGGAGGAATCACCCAACCAACAATGAAAACAATAGTTACCAGGTTTTACGACATCGGAATACGTCTCTAGCCTAGACCTCTAGATGTTGTGTGTTAGGTTCCAAAGCGTTGTTAGATTCAGTAAATGTATTTTAAGTTGATCTTGCTTAAAAAAATTCCTTTCAAGCTCACTGCGTGATGTGTACAAAATTCCTAAAATGCAGCCTAAGATGATAAATGAACGTTTAATTTTCTTTTGGCAATGAAAATCCTAGCTACTAAGGAAAGAAAGTTAAGAATCTTTTAGCAAAGAGCACAGAGCACACGCTAAATGCATTTTCCTAAATCAAACCAAGCAGTCAAAATGCAAATGCACATGCATGTATTTGTTTTCAGCCTTCTTAATGTATGAATGATGGTAAGAAATCTATGTGCAAACCTGAACTACTTTCAAAGCGACAATACTCAACAAATTTCTTTTCAAAATGAAGTGAAGGTAAGATAGACACTTTGCGCTTTCGATATGAAAATTGCTTTTCGACACTTTAAAAACTACTAATTCAAATCATATGGAATAGTAACTGTATAATCGACTATCATAAATAATGGGATTATCTTCTATGACTGAAAACGACAGCTACGACACTTTCATATCAAGAAACGACAGTTCAACTATGGTACTTTTTTGCAAAAAAGAACTGAAAATGGCGCACAATACATAAAAACACTTACAGTTCTTTGCACTATGGAGGCGGAATAATGTAAGAGAAGGGGGTTTTCACAGAGATACATTGACCACAGACAGAAAAACTCCTGAATAGGACTGAAAACAATGAGGAAAAACCAAAGTCTGAAGGTAAAGTTAACCTTCCCTGACCATCGCACCTGTCACACTATGAATTCAGTATGCAGCACACCTACTACACTCGGGAAGTGCAATGCATACAGACTGCCTTGAAGGCAAGGTGTGATGGTACCAGTGTGAGACTTTAAACAAGTTTTTACTCACAATTTTCAATTCAGTTCAGGGATTTAGGCCGAGTAGGTGATGTTCACTATATGTAAAACATAGGGGTGATCTAAGGAGGTTACTAGAGCCACCACTTAGGGCAATTAGATTGTTTGCAGATCGATTGTTTGATTCATAAACAAAACTCGGAGATAGACTGAAGTAGAATTGATCTAATTTGCATTTGTATAACAAATGCAGTTCGAAGGCTAGCTGGTTTGGCTTCAGGCTCCATCTGTAAGTTTATAAAAGAAACAAAGATATGATAACAAACAATCTAGTCCCTCCCTAGCAGAGTCGCCATTTTGTTACCGGGAATAGTGTAAGAGAAGGGGGTTTTCATAAAGATACACTGACCACAGACAACAAAACTCCTGAATAGGACTAAAAACAATGAGGAAAAACCAAAGTCTAAAGGTAAATTTAACCTTCCCTGACCATCGCACCTGTCACACTGTGAATTCAGTATGCAGTGCACCTACTCCACTCGGGAAGTGCGATGGATACAGACTGCCTTGAAGGCAAGGTGCGATGGTACCAGTGCGAGACTTCAAACATGTTTTTACTCATAATTTGTAATTCAGTTCAGGGATTTAGGCCGAGTAAGTGATGTTCAGTGTATGTAAATCACAGGGGTAGATCTAAGGAGGTTACTAGAGCCACCACTTAGGGCAATTAGACTGTTTGCAGATCGATTGTTTAATTCATAAACAAAACCCGGAGATAGACTGAAGCAACATTGATCTACTTTTCATTTGTATAACAAATGCAGTTCGAAGACTAGCTGGCTTGGCTTCAGGCTCCGTCTGTAAGGTTATAAAAGAAACAAAGATAGGCTAACAAACAATCTAGTTGCTCCCCAGCGGAGTCGCCATTTTGTTACCGGGAATAGTGTCCATTCGGATATTGCTATTCCCACTAAGACTGGTAGCTATCTTAGAAACAAACAAGTAAGTTCTACTTTCGTTTTCCTTTATGAAAATAGATAAGGGTGGAACTAAGGAGACCAACCATAGTCTTGTGCTTGATTTCCGTGCTTGATTCCTCCCTTTCCTGATAGAGCTTCGCCACTTCTTCTTCGTCTGCCCAGCTTTAGAGAGCACCTGTGGTATCACAGCAACATACTACTATCGAGGAACAAAGATCTATATTCATGAATAACACAGGACTAGATGTGCGTTAACCATACAAATGCACATATAAGTAAACATACAAGAATATGGAGGAAAACTTGAATAGATTTATTAAGATGAAATGTAGCAAGAGGATTACAACCATATGTTCTGACCCAGCATCATCCTCTAGCTAGAAAGCCCTTCTTCACCTCAAGTAAAGCTTAGATCACCCAACACTATGAATATACACCAGAAAACCAACAACACTTCTCTACAAGATACAAGATTCCAGCCTTTGGATCTCTGTGATGAGGGATCCATATATAGATGATTGTCGGGAGGTGAGTCATATTTTGGGGTCTTGATTAGTGTCCTCTCTCTGATAGTTCCTGCTTCCACTTGGAGAATGGTGATCTCTTACTGATCCCTGGTCGAAAACAGAGAGGCAAGTGTCGGAGGGGAAGTTTCTGGAAGATTCCATGATCTTCCACCTCGAATTTTGTCCCTAACATTTGTCCATTCCCGACCATCACACCCTACAGAGGAGCCATTCAGTATGCATCGCACCTTGTACACTAGGAAGGTGATATGCATCGCACCCTCTGCGTTGGGTTTTCAGTATGATCCAGTTTTGACCATTTATGAGCAGTTTTTAGTGGAGAATATTTGGGAGATGATGTAATCAGCTGACCTTGTTCCTTTAGGCAGTGAAGCAAAACTTTTAGGGACTTAGGAGCCCTCAGTTTATGGACATTTATGATTGGGGTTGAAGTGCCCAAAAATGTCTATAACAACCATGGATTTAGGTCCACCTTCATGGGTTGAGGTGTAAAGGTATCGCATGAGTTGAGGAAATCAAAAGGAAAAAGAAACCAAAAGGAAGAAAAAATGTCTCCTATTAGTAGGATTTTTCAAGTTGTCTCTTCAATAAGTTTAAATTTTAGTTAGAGCTAGGGATTTGGCCTCAAAATAATTGATTGGATACTCTAGAAATCCAAGACCTGATATATGCAAGCTAGTCCATTAGATAGATTTGTTTTGGGAAAAGGTTACAAACACTAAGGTGAAAATATGCCATTTTTAATGTGGGTTTGTGAACCTTCCATTTGATGATGCTAAAAATAAGGCCATGATCTTGAGAGTAGGTCCCTAAAACTCAATTCCCATGCTTAATCCATGGTGTGATTATTTCTCTTTGGGTTTGGCCTTGAATTTTGATATTTATCTTTAGGTATAGTTATCAGTCTGTCATTTCATTTACATGTTGAGAAGGTTTTAAGGTATATAGGGGATAAGATGGTTATTTTCCAACACCCCTCCCTTGAAACCCTATAAAGGGATGGTGTGCCTCATTTTGTTGTCATAATATTTGAACCACAAAATATTCCTATGAGGATGAACTTGAAGGGACGATATTTAAAGGAAGTGGAAAAAAACAAATTTCGTGTTCAGTCAAATTGGGGTACAAATTATAGGTGTCTCTAGAGGTCTTGACAAAATTTGATGGATGGAGTTTACCTACAATTGCAACACCTTCTATTCAACCATTCTAGGTGATAAAAATAAATAAATTTAAGGGCCATAGGTGAAATCTCACAAAGATATTAAAAGTGAGAAGGTAGGTTTGATTTAACATAGGATTGATTCTTCGATGATTCACTTTTTGGATGAGATTTCCGGGTGAATGGAAAAAATTGAAGCCCTACTACCTATATATTAGGCAAGGTATGAGAAAAAATTTCCTAAGATTCAAAGAGTTTCTCCAATTTTTGTCCATGAGATCCATGGGAGTTATGTTCAAGTGTGAATAACTTGTGTTAAGATATCATCTTTGATTTACGGCACGCATACCTTTTCAACTAGTGGTGAAGAGTCAACCAATGAGTAGGAAAAAAATTCATTTACAAGGTTGGCATAAATCTAGTATTATCCCTCTTTGCGCAACTCTAAGATGAGGAGTGTGCATAATGTACTTCTTTACTGTAAAAAATTGTAAATACTAGATTATCTTGAAGGACAAGTGCCTGAAGTGGTTACCTCAACCAAAAAATCTTTAAAGTAACTATGCGTTTTTCAATTAGACCTCTGTCATCAAGGAGTCTCCATTATTTCTTGATCATGATAGAGTCCAATGATGGATTTGACTTCCTATTTGGGTTTAGATCATCTAATGCCAGTTTTCAACTCGGATGCTCTAATACCACTCTATAACATACCTGACCCCTCAAGTTACGATTAGAGGAATGGGTTAATTTCTTTGTTGTCCATTCTATGAACAAATCTAATCTACTCTTCTTATCATCCTTCTAAAAATATGTATATTACTAACTAGAGTCACAAATAAACCACTAATGGTCCATTAACAAATTGTTTATAGGTTGCCTCATATCTTTGTCAAAAAATCTATGGACAGTCCACCAAAATCAACTCTTCATATCAATCCATTCTTCATATCACGCATTTATTCTACTCAATCTTCTACTCAAGTTCCACCCTCCTTTGGATACTTTATATCCACACATAATTCTACAAACTATATTCTATATTTATGGTGTATATTGCAAAATAAACCTCACTCTAAGGGTCACAACTCCTCTTCTTCTATGCATATTTGTCACAATCTTAAGGGAATACCTTATGGAATAAACGTGTTAGGAAACAACCCTAACTAGGGAATTATACTTCTATTCTAATTTATTTAGAACAAACCCTATCTACCCATAAAAATAAAAATAAAAATAAAAAATCTTGCCTCCATAAGGGACTTGGCCTAGCTGATATGGATACATAGATTCTATGCATTTCTTTGACTGAATCCTGACATGAACTTTAAATATATATGGCCCTCAAACTAGGGTTACCTCAATGAATATTACACCTGAATCTACTTATGTTTTGGCCCTAAAGTCCAGTGTAGGACCTCCTCCATTTGTGTTAGTCTTTATCACAGACCTTGCATCCTACTAACCACCACAAGATAGGGTCTCAAATCTCTCTACTATTTTAGAATTTGATGTGGCCTTCACATAAAGACAACACTAATATCAGATGCCCAAATTCTGAGGAGTAGACTCTATTGAGCTCAATTTTCGAGAATAGGATGAACAATATGTCATCCTACTTCCTAGATCGAACCCATTAAGGTATCAAGTATTCTTTTGAACCCACAAATGATGATCTTGCTCTCGGTGGATGATCATAGCCTCACTTTAATAGTCCTTACTCGGCTCTCTAACTTGAGCTACTTTAGGACTAAATCTCTCGTGGCCTCCTTGATCAAATGATCTCCTTCTCACTTCATGTTATTGCATTCATCCTAAGGCCTCCTTAAATAACTTCTCCTAGGCCACTTAAGAACCCTCTAGAACTTACAAATTTTATCCACTTAGACCTTAGGAAATATTAATTTTCCTTTTCAATTTTCTTTTATATTTTCAACACCATCTTGAGTCCAAAACCCCTTCATTCAGATTCTTTTCCCACAAATCCTTTTGTAACCAAATTCACACAAACCCATCTCAATAGGATTGCAGAGTACCTCCCAAGCTACATATTTCAAAAACATAGTCTAGTTGTAGTAACTGTAACTTGGCCAAGCTCTTGTACTAAAGCGAAGACTTGGTTGGGCTCGCAAGTTCCAAATTAAGGGTAGTTATGAGGACATGATAGCTAAGTAGGGTTAGGGTATTCCAAGGAATGAAAAGGTGTACTAACACATGTTAGTTAATGTCAATGAATTTTGAAGAGTGTCAAGGCATCACAAGGGAGAACTAGGTCAAAAATCATGGAAGGAACAAATAAGAGTTTGTGCCAAAGCCTTTCAGTGAATTCAAGTGTGCTAAGGATGAAGTATGTTAGGAGAACTTCAAAATAGGATTTACAAGAGGCAAGCCTATAGGTGTGTTGGCATTATGATATAGGTACTACACAAGTGTTGTTATTGATGGAAACTCTCTCAGATGAAAGATCATAGTATAGCAGGTAAACAACAAGAATGAAGAAAGAAAATGTATACGCAGGTTCACCATTGACCAAGTCACATATACACGAAGGTTCACTATATACAAAGGTGCATATGACGTACACACGCACTTTCACAAAAGGAAAGGCACGTACATGTTGGAAAGCTAAGTTTTGGTCCATGGTATTTGCTCCATGGTATTTGGTCTGAGGTATTGACCCCAGGTATTGGGTCCAAGGTATCGGTCCTACGTGGTTTTGGACCATGGTATTGAGAGAGGCCTAATACTATATAAGGAGAAGAAGATCATTAGGCCAAACTGCAAGTGTGCAAGTGATGAATATCTCATAGAGTGTGAGATCTAGTATGCAGGTTATGGGTATGTGATGCTTTGCTAATGATTCACATATGTGGCGAATGAAGGTTGATGGACCAGGATAATGAAGACTAAAATGAATTATCATTATATGGTATGATCATGAATAGATTAGATCTTAATACTAATGCATGTCTTATCCCTTATATCTGATGATCAGGGTATATCTGAAGAAGAAAATTGTAGCGAAGGTATAAGTAATTATTTTCAAATCTGTACGCCGGTTCCCTTTGGTGAAAGGGCATATACGTGCTGGTTCGACACAACCAAGTAGCGTATACATTAAAATATTTGATATTTGAGGTTGTTGTTGGTCCTAGTGGTTGTTGCAGAGTTTCGGGTTCCACTCTGTGTTCTGGTGACTGTGTTTTGATGATAGGGTTTCAGTGATTCAATTGTTGGGTGATTCAGAGATTAATGATGCAGATATAGTTGATGGTTGTATTGCAGTGGTGATTGATTTTGTATTGATGGATCTAGTCTGAAAATTTATGAAATGTGGTCCCTAGAAGAAAAGAGAAGTTTGTAGCCTTCTGTAGATCGACACCTACATACTAGTAAATATATCGGCTAGTACAAGAGCTAGGGGGTTGTAGCTCCCTTCCAGTTGAAGTTGGAGAACGAGAGAAGGTTTTAGCCTTCTGTAGGTGGGTACCTGTGTAGTAATATGAGTCAGCGTGAGTACAATATTGTAAATAGGTTTTTCTTATATTAAAGAAAATAGCAGTAGGTGGTTTTTGTCCCGCATTGGGTTTCCATCTTATATCATGGTGTTCATGTGTGTTTCTTATGTGTGATGATCTATTCAATTTTACTACACCTATTTACTGTTTATATGGTTAATGAAGTTTTGATGCACTAATTAAAGATCAACATATAATGGATTAATAAAATGTAGGACGAAATCAAGAAATGGACTATAAGATCTTTAAACTTGGCTGTAAGGTTGGTCCTCACAAAAGTTGTTCTTCAAGCTATCCAAATGTTCATGCTTTCAGCCATCCTAGCACTAAAAGGAGTCATGCAACATTTCAAATCCATTTAAAGAGAATTTCTTTGGGGTAAGGGGGAGGAAAGAAAGAAATGGGCCTTGGTGGCCTGGGATAAAATCTGCAAACATAAAAACTATGGGGGACTTGGACTGGATGATCCTGAGACTCTTAGCAAGGTTTTAGGGGAAAAATTATGGTGGCGATGCGTCAAAGATCCAAAGGCACAATGGGCTAGTATTTGGAAAGGAAAATATGCTAGCTCTTGGCATTATACTAATCACATAAGAATGTCTGGAAGTATAAAAGGCTCACATATCTGGAACAAGGCTTGGGAGAATAGAGAATTAGTACAAGAAAACAGCTTTTGGGAAATCAAAGAAAGAAATTTGGCTTTATTTTGGGAGGATAAATGGCAACAGGAACCTATACTAATAATAGAGGACTTTATGGAACGCAAGATTGAGACAGAAACTAAAGGATTAATCAGGGTAAATGATTTATGGGATCAAACCAATAGTGTAGGAAAATGGAGAAATTGAAAACACATGGATTATAGGGATGGAAGCCCTTCAAAAGAAAAGGCAAATAAGCTTAGGAATTTGGTGGAACAAAGGATGATATTAGTTACAGGTGGGCATGATCAACTTAGATGGGGCAACAACAATGAGGGTTCCTTTAATCTTAAGGAGGCAAAACGCTTACTCCTTGAGCTAAAATCCTAGGGTCCGGACAGGATTTGGTTGAATCTATGGAGGTATCAAGGCTAGATGAAGATCAAAATTTTCATGTGCCTGGTTTATCATAAGAAAATTTTAACGTGCGATAACATCAGGAAGAGAGGTGTACAGGGGCCTTCCAAATGCCATCTATGTGGTGATCAAGAGGAAACTATGGAGCATATTCTTAATAATTACAGTTTCACCTCCTGGCTGTGGAATACATTTGCTGCCATTTTCCAGCAGACAGACAGAGAGCAAAAGTGTATTATCAACACCCTAACCAAGTGGAGACATAAATTTTCATATTACGAATTTCTCAACAGTGCTTGGGTTCTTATGCCAGGATTTATTATATGGAATGTCTAGAAAGAAAGAAAAAAAAAAGAATCTTCAAGAATGAAAAAAGCCCCCCCCCCCATCGACTTTTGGAGTAGATCTTAAATCAAATTATGGAAACGGTTGGCTCCTTTGTACGGAACCCCTCTAAGAACCCTCCCACGGCTGCAAAATTGAGGATTATTTGTCAGTTGGGTATGCAAGGACACATACCTCAAATCCTGGAAAGGAAGGTTGCGAAGATGGACACGAAACAGGATATTTGGCACCCTCCCCCACAGGGTTTTTTAAAATTCAATATTGATAGAGCCTCAAAAGGCAACCCAGGGACTGCTGGTATTGGTGGGGTGTTAAGGGATGAAAATGGTAGCATTCTTGTCATCTTTCACTGCCATTTAGGAAGGTCCACTAACAACATGGCAAAGCTCATGGCTATGGAACAACGTCTAGATTTTATGGAACAGGATAACTGCCAAAATGTGATTGTTGAAGTTGAATATGAGCTAATTATTAATTTAGTCAAGTGAATCAGTTGTGGCATGGCACCTGAAAAAGTCTCTAAACACTAAAGGTTGATCTAGGTCTTTCAAAGGATTCAAACTCATCTCCATTGCCTTCACATAGTTTGTTTTAATCATGTGTGAAGATCGGCCAATAAATTGGCGGATATTCTGGCTAATCAAGGAGTTATCTGTATTGATGGTAAGGTCAAAATGGAATGGCAAGATATGACTCAAGATAGATAAAAGGCGTTATGTCATGGCCAAGCTAAGGAATATTGGAGGGTGGTTTAACTCAGAGACATGGAGGTTGATTCCAGATGACTAAACTTCTTTTGTTGTTACGGCCTTTTTCTCAGTCTATTCCTGGCGGAAGGCAGTTCACCGTCGGCCTCTCCATCCCAGATATTTTTAGAAACAGATGCTCCAAACAGATAACGCATAGAAGAACCTAGTTAGCAGAGTGTTGGTGAGAGGATTGGCATGGTTAGATTAGTGCGAGGGGCCAAATTTTGGGTTTTTTCGGTAGGTGTAAAACCTTGAGTTCTCACACGATGGACACTATACTGCTCTTGAAGTGGTTTATTGTTTATCGTAAGCATTCTAAGTGGGAAGCGGTTTTGGACTTTTGGGAGCGATTCCAGTCAGCTAGTGACACATGGCCAAGGGGTGGATCCAAATACCACCCTAATCGCGTGTTATTGTCCGGTCCACTTGACTTGTGCAATATAGGCCTAGTCTGTTGGATTAATCAAGGTGGATCGACAGTTGAGAACGATCCTGCATGTTGGTGGGTCCGGGGGTTTAGAGCCGTGCAGAATGGTTCCGCGATTTCCTCCATGTTGTTGGTTATGGTAAGTAGATCAAACGGTTTAGATCAAAAAGGAAAATCGGGATAATTTATAGTTCCCAGGCGGGAATAGTCTTTTCCGACAGTCGTATTACTCCTTTTTCCCCTGTTTCAGAGACAAAACCCCTCACCGAGTGGTATTTGTTTGATCGCTCCCCTCTCATGCAAGAAGCAGTTTTCATGATTTGGGAGCGATCCCATACAACATCAGACATGTGGCGAGGAGCCGCGACAGTAAACCACCCTCATCGTACACTAAAGATCGATACCCTAAAGTAGCGCGATATCTCTATCGTCCATTAGATTTAGAGGTTTGGATAAATGATTAAAAATGATTGTGAAGTTTTTTGGGGTTGTGGGGTTACGTACCATGCGCCTTCTCGGAGCGATATTCTCCTCATCCGTCAGATGGAGAAAGTAGACTGGACGGTCGTGATTAAAGAGGCAGGTTTGGTGAGCGATGGTGTAGGTAATTGCATGGATTTCAAAAGTCTGGGCATTCTTTTGGATAAATTTTGGTTTGTGTTCCGAATGTTTGGAAGGCTATTTGTATTAGGTGGGGGGACCATACCCTAGGCAGTTGGCACTTTTGTTCTGAGTCCACAGTGCCTAGTGGATGGTTGTAAACTATGTACATTATTTTTGGATTAATGATATAGAAGGAACGTCTCTTGCTTTTGCAAAATGATGTTGTTATTGGTGTGATGAGAGCTTGGACTAAGCTGGATGAGTGACATGAGATCGAACCACATTGGGTGTAACTTCTCCTTCTATCAATCAATAAAGTTGTTTGTTCCTTTTCCAATACTTTTTGTTTATATCTATGATGAATGTTTGTTCAAATGTTGTTGATTCCATTTGTTTACAATAAATAGATCATATGATTTGATTTTTTTTCTTCTTTTGTTTATGTTGGTAGGTACCAATTGAGCAAATTTAGTTTGAGCAGGAGAAACTAGAGCAACTCAAAGAAGATCAAAGGAAGTGAAGGATCACAAGTAGATTCTTCTATCTTATCTATTTATTATAGGAAAAGGTTAAACATCTTTACTTCAGTTGTTCTAAGTGTAACTACACACTTAGGGAAGATATATTTATCTGTAGGTATAAATTTTGTATAACAAATTAGCAACCATACTGGGGATGACCATCGTTCTTGGTAGTTATCCCTTGTCTTAGCAGTGCCAGTAGACTTTTCTTAAGTTCATTTACCTATATTCAGTCATTTTGAAGCTTGTTTGGTCAAAATGTGTGCTTATTTGTGTGGTGATAGTGCTCTCTAGCATCAATGCATTGTTGTTCTTGACACAGTGCTCTGTAGAGCAGCCTTAGCTTAGAGACAGTGCTCTGTAACGCAATGTCTCTCACTCAGGGCTGCGCTTGTCCCTGTCAAGTCAAAAACACATTTTTTTCTTGAATTTTTCCCAAATGTTTCACATCTTGTTTGTTGAATGGTCAATGTTTCTTTGTCCCTGAAGTCCAAATTAGTATTTCTTTTCCATGCCCACTTTGGCTTTATTTTTTGAATATTTCTTTATGTTTTCTTTATCATTATTGAATCAATCGCAAAGTTAGCTTACATTGATTAGTCTTTACTTTTCAAAAAAAAAAAAATCATAAAGTCTTCATTTCTTCGAAAAATAAATTACGTAAAATCTTCATTTCTTGTGAAAAGAATTGATTGATTGTTTGTT
This sequence comes from Pinus taeda, assembly GCA_000404065.3. Classification (NCBI taxonomy): domain Eukaryota; kingdom Viridiplantae; phylum Streptophyta; class Pinopsida; order Pinales; family Pinaceae; genus Pinus; species Pinus taeda. Next base: position 111,474 of record APFE030087165.1, read on the forward strand.
CATTCAGTTTCATTATGTTCATATAAACATTAAAGGAATGAAAAGAAAAACATGCATAATGCATTTAGAAGTTTGTGCGTGCTTGTAGGAATGGTATAGGGAAGGTTACATTAGATGTGTTATATTATCTTTGTTTAGAGATTATGATTGCTCTATCCCTTTTAATTACAATTTTCATTGTTTAAATCAAATGAAAAGAATGTTTCCCATCTTAGTTGCATTCTAAAAGTTTCAGAAACATCATGAGGTGAAACTAAAATGCAAATTTTTGAACAAGATCAACTAAAATTTATCTCAATTAATCTAATGGAGCATTGTAACTTAAGGCATAACATTTAGAGGTCTATGCTAGTGACGTGTTCTGATGTTGTTAAACATAGCAGTTGTCGCTGACGGTTTGTGATACATCCTGAGTGTGATACCTCATTCCACGTAGGTAAGTATATCATAGCCCGTGCATGTACGTTCAGGTATATCAGGTGGTGTTATAGTATGAAAAGTATAAGGGAATGCCCTCACTGTGCAGTTTCACATTAGACAGTGCTAACACGGATTGGGCCTCCACGTGCTTTTGGGTATATTTGGGAGGACTACATTAGGTTTCTATCCATCCATAGGTAACTAATTTAGCCACCTTATATACTATGACACATAGAAAACAACATTCGGGGAGATTACCTGCATGTATGTTAATTCCTTGGCACCTTCGAGGAAGTATACTGTAGTTCATGGTTACTTGGTAATTATTTTGCCTATATTACCCTTTTTTTCTATTTATTTTTATAATAAAATCAACCTTTACCCTAGCATTCCTGTAGGACAATGAGTAAACCACCTTTACCACCTGAAGCTATACCTAATCGGTGAAAGCAATCTCATTTAACTGAGTCCAGTACATCACAAACTTTTGGTTCTTCATCTAATTTACTAGAGTCAACTACACCAATACGTACTGCTATTCTAGTTACTCCTACTATTACTGGTTTATCTGCTACTAAAGTGGAACCTTTACAATTACCTGAGGACACTGAAAGTGAACTTAGTGAAATAGTAACTAAATTTTTCCAACAAGAAGTTAATCCTCAACCAAAAGTTGTTCAAGAATTTCATTCTGATCCCGTTGTTCTTTTACCATAACACTTGAATAAGTTTAACAACCATAAGTTGTTTTCATACCAGAAGATGATCGACTGGTTTATCCTTAGACATCTATAACTATTGAAACTTCTCCTTTACCGCAAATTCAAACACTGAAATTTTTTTACGAACATGATGGTGACATCCTTCTACCTGGTTTGATTGCTATTGAAGAGGAATTTGAAGAAGCAATTTCACCTAGAACTCCAACTCATTTTGGACTAGGGTTTTATCTTTATCCTTCTTTTCCTCGGTTAACTTATACTTCTCCTCTTGATCCTGTTTACTTTCAAACTACCGTAGATTCATTAGGAAATTTATTGGGTCATTTGACTATGGCTGAAACAACATCCCGGACTATATCATGTGTTACAACTGTGACAACATCTACTGTCACTACTTCTTTGATGTTTACCACAAACCCTAATTCACATATGTATTGTGGTCAATCCATCCCACTGGGTTACCAATCATTATCTGGAACTCGCTCCAGTGTTTCTTCTAATCCATCGTCTTCACCCATGTCGTCCACGATAATTTTACTTAGTTCTTCACTTACGGATACTGAACAATTTAATACATCAAGTCAATATCAAGTTTGTCCATCTAGATACCATCAAATGTATCCACTTAACACTGAATTACCTCCATATGGAGAACAATATTCCCAATATTCTTATTCTCCATACTCTGGAGGGCCACCATATGGCAGTATACCACCATCTTTAGGTCCAACATATTTTGGAATGATTGTTTGTCAATGGTAGCCTAGAATGCACATTATACTAAGGCTTTTGTATCCATCACAATCAATACAACCTGTTTCATCCATACCTACTACGTCTATCATTACGACTTTACTACAGTCGCAAGCTCAGTTGATTGTATGTCAACCTTTGCAAGCTGATCCTACAACCTCTTATCCTGAAGTTTCAAGTCTACAGACTCTGTCTTCTCAGGCCATTTTACAACAACCATTTATGTCTGAAATCCAACAACCTCAGGCCAGTTTACCATTAATTGGGATGACTCATACTTATACTATTCCAATTTATCCACAACCTGGTCAAACTTATACTGGTGGGAAACCACCATTGTATCAATAATTGTGGCAGAAAAATACCAACAACATCAATTCTAATAATACCAAACTCATCCTGGACTTGGTCAAGCTAGGTTTGGTCAAAAACAAACTTACCTAGGTTCTAGTCAACAAGCCTATGTTGGTTTTGGTCAATAGAAAATTTATCCTGGTTCCCAACAATAACCTTATACTGGATATGCTCAATAAACCTACCCATATCAAGGTTACTAGTAGAATATTCCTTATGCTGGTATGCAAAGGCCCATTGCCTAGGCAATTCCATCTTACCCTCGTTATGCTCAACTCGGCCTAAACCAACCATTTCCTTTTTTCGCAACACTTGAATTACCAGATTTAAATCGGCTTACAATGATCCCATTCCTTATTCAGCTTGGTGGTCGGTGATTCCACACAAATTGCCCTCTGATATTCCTAAGTTCATTGGAAACCCTAGAGAAGATCTGTCCAATCATGTTATGACTTTTCATTTATGGTGTTCATCCAACTCCCTAAATGATGATTCAGTAAGACTAGGTCTTTTCCAGCAAACGTTCACTGGTCTGGCTGCGAAGTGGTATATTGAATTACCACGAGCTTCATTTGACAACTTCACAAACTTAGCCACTACAATTTTTAACCCATTTCTAGTTACCCATCAGATATGAAACTAGAACAGAACTGTTGACCAACTTTAAACAAACCACTACTACTCACATTTCTAATCATATTCATGAGTGGCATCATTGTAGTTGAATGGTCAAAACTTTTGCTCGTGATCAACTTTTAGCTGAGTGGTTTATTAAACCCTTGTTGCCATCTATCATCAAGGATATGGCTAAAGGAATAGATGTTACTAAAGAGCAAGTAATTTCTCATGGCCAATACTTAGACTTGATTTACACCCAGTCTGGCACACTCTATGATAAGATTCCAAATACACCTAGACCAAATTTTACTATTCTACCACCTCCATCCAGTAAGGACTCTCATGCCGATGACGGTGTGATAGGTTCATGAATCACTCAAACAGCAAGTAGACCATCTAGTCAAACACTTGCTATTTCAAATCAAACCTCTAATACACCTGATAATACACTTTCTTCCGAAATAAATGTCGTGTCATCTGACAAAGGTAAAAATGAAAAGAAATCTGGCAGTAAGAAAAATGGGAAAACCAAAAAGAAAAAAAAATCTCCCCCTCAAGAGAAGTCATTTGATTCCTCTTCTCTCTCTCGGAAACGTCATTACCCATGCTTAATTTGTAATGAGGAGCACTTTACGCGAGACTACCCCCACTGCTCTAAAGTCTCAAAACTTCCTAAGACTTCTAGTACATCCGTTGCATTGACATACCCGTTTCCAAACCCAAAGACTCATTTGGTTGCTACAGGTCATGCTTCCACTTTACAAGTGCTTATGCTCTCCACCACTAAGCCTAAGACTGATTTTTTGGTGACTACACAAAGTAAATATTACGGTAAGCCATTGTGGTCATCAAAAAAACAGGCTATAGATCAACCCAATACTTCGACTTTGACTTCGTCTGACTCCATTCCACCACCCATCACACCAGAGTTAACAATAAAACCACCTAATTCATAAATCTACATTCAACCCTCAAGCTGGAGAAGCACAAAATTATAACATAGTAGAATATTTGCCTCAGTCACCTTCTGCTATGTTGACACTTGAGGTGCTTCAAACTTGTCCCTCCCAAAAGCATACTTTATTGTCAGCAATTGGTGGAATTTATCCAACGGATTCCAATCTCGTCATTTTTAACCATGTGCCTTATACGCAAAAATTACCAACACAATTAGCATTCTTGATCCAAGTAAATTCTTCGAATCATTGCATTCATCGAACTATTATTGACGAAGATCCATCTACTTGTATCATGTCAATGAATTACTAGAAAACACTTGGCTCACCGCCTTTGTCAAAATCACCTACAACATTAAAATATTTTCATGGTTGCACTTATACACCTTGTGGAATTTTAAGTAACCTGCAGATAGACCTAGGGGGAAAACTATAGTTATTGAAGTTGAGGTCATTGACAGACCCCTTGACTATAATATTTTACTAGGAAGACCGTGGGTTCACGCTATGGTTGTTGTGGTTTCAAAATACTTTTGTTTGATCACTTTCTCTCATCAAGGCAGAATCACAGTAATTGATCAACTTGCCTTCTTCGCCTCTAGTTCACAGGAAACTAGAAGCATTCTATTAATTAACGGGTCTCCACTATCTCTTCAAAACATTGGAGTAGGTCTCTTAAAAGTTTCTTCCTTAATGGGCACCTTTTCACTACCGTCACCATCACAAATGGTGGAAGTTGCAAAAGTTGAGACCTATAACATGATATCTTCCACTTCATCTAACTCATGGAATATTTCCAATAATTCTGAAGTTGATATGTGTAAAGAAACCATGTCACTAAGCCCAATTAAGCTTGCATAAAAATCAATTTTTTTTCCTTGTGCAGCAAATCCAAATCCATCATCACCGATTGTATGGGTTGATCATTCGTTAGAATATGGTACTTCCTATTATCCTTTTTCACGTACATTTTCTACTGATGAAATAATCATCCAACCAATGATGATAGAAGAAGAACCATGGGTAGATTATCATCATCAATCCCATCTTCCACTTCACATAGAAGATATTCCAAATGAACTAAATCACCCTTCAATCATTGATTTCCTTTCAAATTCTATATTTATAGACACAATCGATTCCGAATGAGACTTATTGAATACCGAAGAAACAATTTCTATCGATATTTCGACCAAACTTGGAATTGTAGAAAACATCGATGTTGGCAAATCTTGTTCTCCATCAGAACTTGAAACTCACCGTGATTTATTTCATGAATTCCATGATATATTTTCTTGGTCATATGAGAAAATGCCAGGTATTGATTTTAGTATATTTGAACACGAGATTAAAATGTATCCTTATGTCAAGCCAGTATGACAATGCCTCCGTCCTGTTCATCCGAAGAAGGTTGTAGCCATAAAAGTAGAAGTTGAAAAATTTTTGCATGTTGGTTTCATATACCACATTCCTCTTACCAATTGGGTTTCCAATATTGTTCTTGTCATGAAGAAACAAGGAATAATATGAGTTTCTGTTGATTATAGGGATGTTAATCATGCTTGTCCAAAAGACAACTATCCCACTCCATTTATCAACCAAATAGTTGATGAATGTGCCGTATGTGAAATATTTTCATTTATGGATGGATTTTCTGGCTATAATCAGTTCAACATCCGCCCAGAAGACTATTCTAAAATTGCCTTTATTTGTCCCTATCCACATTCACATATAGGAGACTCCCTTTTGGTTTGAAGAACGCTAGGGTGACTTTTCATATGGAAATGAATTATGCCTTCCATGACATCAAACACATCATTCAACCCTATCTAGATGACTTATCCTCTCATTCATGGAAATGAACTCATCACCCACAACATTTGAGATCCATCTTTTTATGGTGTCGACACTACAAAATTCGACACAATCCACATAAATGTGTGCTTTGTGTTGGTTCTGGTCGTTTTCTTGGTTTCGTAGTGTCAAAAGAAGGAATTCGAGTCAACCCCTTGAAGGATAAGGCAATTCTTGATCTGCCAACACCTTCCAATTTACTTCAGTTACAGAGACTCCAAGGGAAGGCTAACTTTCTAAGGAGATTCATTCCCAAAAATGCCGAAATGGCTTAAGGATTTACTCATCTTTTGAGAAAGGGAATTCCCTTCCTTTGGGACCAGGTTGCACAAGCTTCCTTTGATGCTCTCAAAGATACCTTGATCTGAGTGTCCTTAATGTATTTCCCTATTTATCAGAATGACTATTTCCTTTATCTCGCCACTGTAGATACAACCATTGTTATTGTTTTAGTCCAATAAGAATACGAGATTGAACATTTGATCTATTGTTTGAGTTGTAATCTCAATGATACAGAAGTTAAGTATTCTTATGTGGAGAAGCTAGCTTTGGCCTCCGTTCAAGCTATATAGAGATTTCGCCATTATATCCTACTCCGAAAGACCACTGTCATTTCGGATTGTAACCCTATGACATATATCTTGTCATGTCAATCACTGGGGAGAAAATATTCAAAATGGATCATCATTTTCTAGGAATTTGATTTGGAATTCATCAAATCCAAGTCAAAGAAATCTTTACTTTTTTCCAAGATTCTTTGTGACCTTCCCTCTACTTCCATTGACTCAATATTGGAACCATCAATTCCGGATGAGTCTCTATTTCTGATCTTGTCATATGACACTTCGTATGGAGATATATTGATCTATCTCCAAACACAAAATTTCTAGTCCGATACCTCTCGATTGCAACAATGACGTATTCGATATCAAGCCAAAGATTATCTAATCATTGGTGACACCCTTTACCATTGTGGTATTGATACGATTTTTCATAGGTGCCTCACACATGAGGAAGCCAAGAAAGTTCTAAATGATTTCCATTCTAGTGCTTGCAGTGTACAATCATCTAGTTATGCTACCGTACAGAAAATTCTTCATGCTGGTTACTTTTGGCCTACCATATTTAACTATTACATTACTGCTATCAGAAGTTGGCATGCATGCCATATTTTTTACCGTAAAACTCGATTACCACTTACACCACTACATCCTATCATCGTTGTTGGACCATTTGGAAAAAGGGGCATTGATTTCATGACATCTAACCCTCACTCAGCCAAGGGGTGTGGGTATATTATTGTCATCGTTGACTATTTTATGAAATGGCCCAAGGCGATGCCTACATTAAACAACAGTGGTGAGATAGCTGCAATTTTTTCTTCAACCATGTGGTTGCACAATTTGGCTTACCACAAGCTATAGTTACAGATCATGATTCACATTTTCACAATCACATGATGACTAAATTAACTACCAAGTTAGGACTCTCACATGATAGTTCTACTCCTTATTATCCATAGGCTAATGGACAAGGTGAAGCCATCAACAAAGTCCTTAAGAGAATGTCTCAACGAATGATAGGAGTTGAAAAATGAAACTGACATTTGATCCTGTACTTAGCTTTGTGGGCTTAGCAAACCTTGGTAAGAAACGCAACCAGATTCACACCTTTCCAATTGGTGTATGGTCTTGAGGAAATATTGCTAATACAATGTGAGGTTTCATCACTAAAACTCGCAATTGACTTCTTACCTGACACTTGTGATGAAGAAGCATGTTTCTTAGAACTCATCCATCTAGATGAAACATGTCGTGAAGCCGCATTGACCAACGAAACACATAAGAAATGAAATAAGGAACAATATGCCTACAATGTCAAGCCTCACATATTCTCAGAAGGAGACTTGGTCTTTCTTTATGATCAAGAAGACGAAAAATTAGGAACAAGAAAATTTGAACCACTATGGATGGGCCCCTACATTATCAAGTGTTTTTTGGCAAAAGGCGCTTACAATTTGGTCGATTATGATGGAATTCCATTGTCACAACCCCGAAACAGGTTATATCTTAAACGTTACTATGCTTGATTGTGCATAGTAAAAACATTGTATATATGCTTTGATTGCGTGTGTGTGTCACAATGTGACTTTTAGAGTTTTTATGTGGTTAGTAATTCACTTTGCATTTGTTGCAGATGTCGGAATCTTGGGAACCATTTGTTGGTTATGTCGATGGTGCTAGTCATAGTGTGCAGAACCTATCCTCTGTAGCATGGGCCATATTTTCTCCAAGTAGCGAGTTAGTGAGTTTTCAAGGGATTTGTATTGGTAGTTATACAAACAATATCGCTAATTATAACGCATTGATCAAACTCCTATTTGATGCCATTTTACTTGGCATTCACCGAATCATCATTAGGCTAGACTCACAACTTGTCGTACTACAACTTAAAAATGTTTGTACCATCCGGAATCCAACTATTCATCGTATATTCCTTAGAGTTCATCTCTTGGAAATACATTTCGATTACATTCAATAACACCACATTTCCAGAAACTCTAACACATTGAATGATTAGCTAGCGAATTATGTGTTAAACAGACATTTACGACATATATAAAGAGTAAATTTTCAATTCACATCAATAGTTGAATAGGATTACACATAACCATACAAAAACACTAAAAGTAGAATAGATAGATGTTCAAAGTTTTTACAAAATTTGTGTCCAAGACATGTTTTTCATCTGACCTCAAAACCTGAAAATCCATAGAGTAAATCATCCTAAGCAGATCTAATGATGCTCTTGATAATAGGTCACTCCCTAAGCCATCATGCACAATATCCTCATCCAATGGCTAGGTACACCAATAGTATGGCATTGTAGTCTCATTAGTAACTCCTCGATCTGAACACTTGGTATAATGAGGGTTAAACACTCTATATGATGTTGCAACTCTGCCAATGTCTTGATCATATCTAAATCCTGGAGAACTTCTCTTCCGACATTTCTCCCTGTTGGTTCACCCACCTCCTATTGATGACCCATTGGTCGAATAATACCAACATCTATATACATGAGAACATTTTTAGTTTAGTCTTGGAAACATCAAAAAACACAAAACATGTAAAAACTCAAAAAATCAAAAACTACATGGTCAAAAAAATTTACCTATAGCACCCCATTGATCACCCACTAGTAATCTCAAATCTGGATCTCTAAGGAAATCCATCCTTGCATATGGATGATCCTCTATGACAATATTTTGTCGACGGAACCAACTGAATAATGTGGTAGAAAATAAGATTGATGACTGACCAGCATGTCTAGCCATCAACTCTACCCATGTTTGCATCCATGGATATCTAGGACCAGCTAAACTCAGTGTCACATGCTGAGGTTGCATCAATTCTCTCCAAAGTAAAAGTGATCAAGATTGATCCATAGTTGAAATTGTTCCCCTTATTGCTTTTTTCTTTAGTCAGTTGTTCTTTCATCAAAGCCAGTATTGCCTCACACCAGTTGAACATAGTTGGCTCAAGACACTCGAGCGCATATTGTGTTATGAAACCAGCTCAAGAAAAGATAGAAAATATAGATCAATGCCTTAGAATTCAGCCTCTTCGAGGGGGCAACCTCCTTTACATTACATAAATGAACAATTCTTGGATGATTCAAATGACAAAACCTCTTTCTATATATAGGAGTCTAAGGAGTCACAATATAACCCAGCCGACCTAACAATAATAATATAAAGCCACAAAAATAACAATAGAGGGATTCTATGGGGCACAGTAATAACAATATGGGGGCAATAGGGGCACAACAATATTAATAAGTGGTATAACTACCATAGTAATGGGGTAATCACTAGTATTATAGGGACCCAACATGCCCCTCTCCTTCAAAAAAGTGTT
>APFE030087165.1:125945-136434 GCA_000404065.3 Pinus taeda
AGGGGCACAACAATATTAATAAGTGGTATAACTACAATAGTAATGGGGTAATCACTAGTATTATAGGGACCCAACATACTGCATGTATGATCTATTTGCGACATGAAGTGTCATGCTACCTACCAACTTTACGATAGTGAAAATGATTGTTCACAAGGGAAAATCATAAACATCCCTGATGTTTATCTTTCTATCTTTGCTAGGCTATGTACCTGGCCAGTAGAATTGTTGAATGTAGTCCCTTAGTGATTCACCTCCATGGGCAGAACCTGAAAGAGAAATGGGGGCACCATGTCTCAACAATCTTGTGAGAAAGTAAATATCATCGATCAATATAGGGAGCACTCTGTCCCCTATGTGAAAACCTGTTCTACTAGATCCCATGAATGATCTAAGAATCGAAATAGTTCTAACTGTTGCCTCATCCTGGATAACCTGAAACATTTGAGTACCCACAATCTCTGAGGACCTCAACATTACTAGGATCATTTAGGGCAACCATATCATGTTCTTCGTGTTCTCTTTCACATCATGTGATAGCCATTCTAATCTAATCAAAGTCTAAAATCACACCATATGCTTAGTTAGGACCCATTTCATGAAAAAAAAATAAAGATATTTTGGGTATAAATGATTAATCAAATTTCTAAAATGTGCCCAACACAACCCTGATCATTAGACAGTGTGATGCAGAGCAATTCCCATTCTCTTTGACTACTCTGTGGTGTTGTTTTCGATGCATAAGGGTGCGTTGATCTGAGGGCATGATATATTTACCCTAGGGACCCCAAAACCCTAAAAAAATTTCCTGAAATTGAAAAAGAATGACCTTAAATGAAAGAGAATAGGTATATGTCCTACCGAGTCTTGATGGCACGAACAATGATCCACAAAATCTCCCACAATCAGCTGCTGAAGTTTGAGGTAAAAAACTGGTTCAGAGCACAAAACTGAATGGTAAATGTCAAATGGTAAAATGACTTGGTAAATTCTTGTTTTATGGTTATTCCATGTTCATTAAATGAATAAACTATAGTTTTTACCTATTTTTACCAATGAAATAGGTATGTTTAATCTGTTTGGTGGTTCCTTGAGCAGGTTTGCAGCTGACATAGTGAATTTGATGTGCATGATTGTAAAATGTACTTTTGACCACAAAGCATACTTTTATCTCCTTTTCAAGCTCTGTTAAACATCAAAAAAGGACTCCCCTAGAGTCCTCTTTCAACTCTTTTCAGACTCAAAATATGAAAAGATTGTTGAGCACTTGTCCTTTTTATCTTGTAAACGGATTGGAAACAACATCCACTCTGTATAAGTTAAACCCTTTTCCAGACTAAGATGGATTACTTACGAAAAAGGAATATGTTGATTAGACATGGTTAATATGTTCTCTCTTCTATTATTTTACACTTTTTCGGACTTGAGAGACAAATTTATGAAAAATAACTTGTGGAGTTTTCTTTTTGTCCCTTTTCAAACTCTCTAAACATGAAAAGGACCAAATTCTCATTGTCGTTAAACTCATTAAAGAATCAAATAGTGAAAAACTTGTCCATCATGACAAGACTAAGTTTCACCTTCACTAGACTCGTTAAAACATCACATAGCTATGGATTCACCCGAAGGGTAGAATTATACATCAAGCATATGTTATCCTCAAGCTTGTTAAAAAATAAAGAGGTACTGGTCAACAATGACTGTGAAAAGTGGGAAAGGGGATAAATCACATTATGGTAGGAAGTTGCTCTTGAACATGACACTTTCACTTCATCTCTATGACTATTTAGGTTAGTTTATCTGCTTGATGGTTATCATACCTATGGTCTATCACACCATCCATCACTTTGGTTTTGGATCAATGCTGCCAATTCATTCAGTGTCACCAACATTTTCAAGAGAGGTCATTCAGTAAACATCATCCTTTGCAAGACTCATAAACCTTCATTTTCATGACCACCATTCCTAAACATTGTGTCACAAGTCACATTCTGTCTTCAAAATAATTACACTTGTTTCGTGTCATTGATGGGGGGTACATCAAGGTCCTCCAACAATGAGTCACTTCTTGTTGACATCAGCACATGATCCACGAAGATGACTTAGAAACACCCTTCTAGTACCTTGAGGCTTGCATACATCAATGGAAAGTTTCTCGCTTCTGACGAAAATTTGACATCATAGGCCTTCAACTGAAAAACGTTGTATGGTGTTCGGCATCAAAACATCTATTCACACCATGTAGAATGTTTTGTAGTACCTTGAGAATCATTATCATTATTGGTAATTTCTCTCATTTCTATTAACAACTTACATCATTGGTTGGTAATCAGATGATGTCTTCCCATGTTCGACTTCAGATCACATTTTTACATGGTTAGACTCGTACTTGAGCAAACGATTGGATGAGATAGAGGACCTTGGTTCTAGTTTCATCCATTTCGGCTGCGATTTTAGGAGAGTACTAAATCATCTGTACAATGTCTTTACACAGATGGTCATCTTATCATGGGTCTATATCTATAGACAACTATCTGATTTATGTACGTGTGATGAAAATTTTATATGTTGAGCATGGGTATGCCTTCCCTCAACAATTCATGAAAAAATCAATGATATCATGATATTATGTATTGTAATTGATGCAGGTCACCATCTGTTTTAGATCCTCCTCATCACATCATAAAGCATATCACACAACATTATCATTTTTGACTTCATGCTATAGGGGGCAGCTCTTACATGTCTATTTGGGCACATCACTCTCGATGATCAGATCAGTGTAAACAGGGTCTATCAAACCCTAATTTAGTTGCTACATGCCCTAGACATCCCACCTCATTTAGTTCTTTCATCCCTGAGAGTTTCTTGACTTCAAGCCTTGCTAAATTGCTTCCTTGGGTCACCAGTGCACCCCTAGTTAGGGGTAAGTGCTCTGTAGAGCAGGTAGCCCCATTCAAGGCTATGTTTCAAAGCTCCTAAGCTTACTCAAGCCTATTCTAGGCAAGAATCCTTGAAATGTTCATTGGATATTGAGTATATTCCTCCTTTCTAGAGCACTTAAGCCCACTCAAACCTGCACTAGGCGAGAATCCTTGAAATGTTCATTGGATCCTGAGTATATTCCTCCTTTATAGAGCCTTCTAGAAGGAACCATCTCTTATCTTATCAACATGAGCTTGATTTAGGATAGCCTTGGATCATCTAATCCTCTATCCTCTCATCCCTTTGAACATGGAAACTAATCATCCAATTATGGAAAACCATTCAATGCCATATTAATGACAAAACCACTTGCATTCATCTATAAATTGGCCTCCCATCATAGAACCAAGGAGCTTGGATATTATAGAGAAATATTGTTGGTTTAGAGACTTGAAATCAATTTCAAAAGTAATGTTATGCTACTAGATTGATGTTGTTATTGGTGTGATGAGGGCTTGGACTAAGCTAGATGAGTGACACAAGATCGAACCACATTGGTTGTAACTTCTCCTTCTCTCAATCAATAAAGTTGTTTATTCCTTTTCCAATACTTTGTGTCTATATCTATGATGAATGTATGTTCAAATTTTGTCAATTCCATTTGTTTACAATAAATAGATCATGTGCTTTGATTGTTGTCGTCTTCTCTTTATATTGGAAGGTACCAATTGAGTGAATTCAGTTTGAGAGGGAGCGATAGGAGAAACTCAAAAAGGAGATAAAAGGAAGCAAAGGATCACAAGTAGGTTCTTTATCTTATATGTTTATTGTAGGAAAAGGTTAAACATCTTTACTTCAATTGTTCTAAGTGAAACTACCCACTTAGTGAAGATATACTTATCCGTAGGTATAAATTTTGTATAACAGGGGGCAATACTCTTTAAAGATCTTGCCTTGATGGGAATTTTTCCACTCCCACCTCCTCATGTTGCCTCTGTCAACATGATTTCAGTCAAGCCTAATCCTTGGGTCATTCGTTCATTGGATCTTATTAATACATGGGGCAAGGTTCCGCTATTAAGTCCTATCGAAATTAATTATGTGGAAATTGTTTCAGCTTCGCCTTTGGTATCCTCTAAGCATCATGTTTCAAGAACATGTCTCAATGTGTATTCTCAATCCTCGTGTCTTGGTTATTCATAATCCCCTGATCCCTTAGGAGAGACTTTTCTTTCTAATGAGAGTATCAAGGAAGTAATGTCTTTGGAGGAAGTATCTTGGAATGACACTCATCATCATTCCTCATTCTTGCCTGGACTGACGGTCATGTCCACTTGCCTCAAGGAGTTTTCTTCTTAGTTCCCGTCCCTACCACTTTAGATGCTTATCATGAATCATGAAGTTTGATCAGAAGGGAACATGGGAAACAATACCGAAATGATGCCAATTGATATTTCTGTCAAGTCTAGTGTCATTGAAAATATCCATATCAAGGTAACTTGTTCTGCAGAAGAGATCAAGCTCTATACTCATTTGTTCCAAGAGTTTTGGAATGTTTTTGCATGGTCATATGAAGAAATGCCCGGCATTAACCCAAGTATAGTCGTGCATGAGGTTCCAACTTATCCACATGCGAAGCCCATTTTCTAATGGCTTCATTGAGTGCACCCCAGAAAACCGGTTGCCATTAAGGGTGAATTTGAAAAAATTCTGAAAGCTGGATTTATTTATCCAATCACTCTTACAAATTGGGTGTCGAATATCGTATCGGTGACAAAGAAACAAGGCACTATTCACGTTTGCGTCGATTATCATGATCTCAATCATGTCTGGCCTAAGGATAATTACCCCACTCCCTTCATTGACCAGATCATTGATGAATGTGCTAAGAGTGAATTCTTTTCCTTATCGACTATTTTTCTAGATACAACCATATTAACATTGCATTGGTTGATCAAGATAAGACAAACTTTATCTACCTGTGGGGTACCTTGACATATAGAAAGCTCCCTTTTGGCCTTAATAATGTTGGGGCCACATTTTAGCGAGTGATGTCTTATGCATTCCATGACATTCAAAACATCATTCAATCTTACTTGGATGATCTCCCCACTCATTTTCATAAATGCCATGATCACCTTGATCATCTTTGGAAAAAACTTCTTCACTGTAGACACTACAACATTTGGTTAAATTCGGATAAATGTGTCTTTTGCATCGAATCTGGATGACTCCTCAGCTTTATCATTTCAAAATAAGGCATTCACCTTGATCCTCTTAAAGTCGAGGCCATAGTTAATTTACCCCCTCCATCTTCATTGCATCAACTACAGAATCTGTAGGGAAAATCAAATTTCCTTTGTTATTTCATACCAAACTATTTTGAGCTCGCTTCAGGGTTTACTTGGTTCCTCAAGCAAGGAACCCTGTTTGTTTGGGATGAGGTTTCCCAAAAGCATTTTGATGACTTGAAGGATATCCTCATCAATGCTCCCTTGCTACACCCCCCGAACTATCATCGTGATTACTTCCTTTATCTAGTTGCAACCTCTAGTACCATCGCTATGGTGCTAGTACAAGACCATGATGAAGGCAATGAACATGTTATTTATTACCTCAGTCACAACCTCCTCGACACCAAAGCGTGTTATGCTCATGTCGAGAAGTTGGATTTGGCTTTCGTATAGTTTGTTCAGCTCTTTCGGCATTACATTCTAATCTGCACTACCATTGTGATTTCGGAATGCAACCCCATGGCCTACATCCTGACTCATTAGTTGCTAGGAGGCAAGTATTCGAAGTGGATTTTCATCCTCCAAGAATTCGATTTGGTGTTCACTACTGCCAAATCTAAGAAATCACTTGTCTTCGCTAAGTTAATTTTCTCCCTTCCCTCCGCTTCTCTTCCTTCTGGTGTCGATGAGCAGCTCCCGGACGAGACTCTTTTCTTAATTAACACTCTCCACCCCTAGTATGGTGATATCATCATATATCTCCACACTTCTACTTTCCAATCTGCATTGACCAAGGATGATCGTTAACACATTCGGCATCAATCGCAACCCTATCATATCATTGGAGATACTTTATACCACATTGGTGTTGATTCAATTCTTTGTCATTGTCTCACCCTCGAGGAGGCTAAGAGAATCTTGAATGATTGCCATTCTAGAGCATGTGGCAGTCAACTGTCTAAATATGCTACTCCTCAAAGAATCCTTCGCGCTAGTTATTTTTGGCCCTCTATCTTCAAGGATTGCATCCTTATTGTTCACAAGTACCGTGAGTTCCAAATTTATCAACACAAGATGCACGCCCCACCCACTCACCTACACCCCACTATTACCATTGATACTTTTTCCAAATGGGGCATCGACTATATGCCCTGTATCCCTCATTCAATTGGGGGGCATGGGTATATTATCGTTGTTGTGGAATATTTCACCAAATGGTCCAAAGCGATGCCTACATACTCTGTGCAAGGTAAAATGACAGGTCAATTTCTATTCAATCTCATTATTTCCAAGTTTGGAGTGTCTCAGGCCATTATCACCGACTATGGTTCCCATTTTTGAGATTACATGATGGCTGAGCTAACTTCTAGATTGGGTCTGTGCCATGATGGCTCAACCCCGTATTACCCTCAAGCCTGTTAACACTCAGGTTGTCCCTAAGCTCCTGAAGGGATACGGCCGAGGTAACCACAAATCAATCTTTGGATTACAAGTTCTAGCCCACCTGCAATCAGAGAGGGCTCTCTCTTAATGATTTTAGCTTGATTGATGATGATTTTAGGCTAGTTATTGAATTCAAGGGGTTTTGTTTGTTTTCGGGTGGAAGGAGGATGTTTTCAAGTACAGAGGCAATGCATAGTGTGACAAGTCTCAAACCATTGGGCATGGAGTCGTGGAGTAAGACTGCTGGTGTGTTTTCTTGGTCACAAGAGGAAAAAGGGGCAAGGTAGCTGCTCATGAAACAATACTTAAGGTGAATGAAGATGGATTGCAGGCTAAGAAATGAGAGGCAACAAAGAATCTCTCAATCAGGTTAGCAAAAGGAAGATGAATGAACTCTACCTAGGAGCAGTTAAGAATTCCTAGTTAACAGTCATTCATATGTGAACTAGAGCAAATATGAGCCATAAGGAATTCATATTTATGCCTAAATCAAGAGGAAAACATTAAGAATCCACAGAAACTGAGCATAGAGTGCAGGTAAGCAAATTCTAAACCAAACTTTCGTTCTGTGAATTGAGCATATGTGAAATTGAAATAACAGAGGTAAGGAACACTTATTGTTTTAGAAAGCAGCACAAGATTTCCCTCATTCACTCTTCAAAGACATCAACAACCCATCAAATAGTCCATTCTCCAAGCTTTCAGCAATCTTTGATTAAGTGAAACATATCAGATACAGAGCGAGTCTCTCTTGGAGTGCATTAACCAACCCTCCAACCACCACCCCCCTCAATTCAATTGTTCAGGGCTGTCTTTATAGTGAAAATATCTAGGAGTATTTATTACAGTAGATCTTAAACAGATCTGAGGGAAATGAGTGCTTTAATTCATCTTATCTTGAAGTAAATCTATGAAATATTTATCTAAGTGCCGCGTTGGGGCACCTACTTCAAAATGAGTAGGAATGTGTTCTTTGCTGTTATGCGCTGGCCATTTATCATAACTGTGCATTGGTCTCTGCTCCACTGCTCTTGAGTAGCTTTGATGTGCAGTAACTGTGCTTTGAGAGGCTTTAAATGGATTTTACTATTTCTTTGACTTGCTGGGGGCTCTTTAATGTTTTATCAGCTTCGAGCACTGAGAAAATCTCCGTTGATACACTTTGCCGCAACACTGATACACTTTACCGCAACACTATTACACTTTGACATGAGTTTGGGCTTCTTTCTGCTTCTGATACTCTTTTAAAATGCTAAATCGCCCTTTTTCTGCCCTTTCGAGCCAAAAAATGACTGTTGAAGAAAAGATTCCCATTTCGGCCTATTTCCCGCATCGAAAATTGCCTCATATTTTGAATCTGGGCTTCTTAAGCAGCAATTTCGCCTTTGCGCGCTTTTCTTTCAGCAGATGACGTCAGCATGAAATCAGCGGTGGGACCCGTACAGCGGGTGATGTGGCAGGGTGACGTGGCAAGGGAAAAACTCCCATCCCTAGATGTTAATCATCGACAGGTTCAGAAGGGAACAGACCCGCCCTCCATAGATCTAGGGCGCGGGCAATTGGACGAATGGCAGAATAGAGAAGGTGGCGAAAGGATAAGGGACGGGGCCTACATATATATATGGCGTGGATACATATGAAACGCCAATCGCCGATATGCGATCGGCAATAGACCATTGGCGATGACCATATCGGTACCGCACATGCATGCTTTGTTTTGTCATAGCGATACACCGATTGGCAAAATCGCTGTCGGCCAAACCAATCAGGGGCACACTTTATGTTGCGTTGTTTTCATACATGACTTCACTCCCAACTGCGATATCGCATCGGAGGGGGTCCAATAGAACCTTTTGCAATCGGAGCAAGGCCCAAGGTAAGTGATGAGGGTTTTATGATCAGTAGCAGAATGTTTTGATGTTTGAAGGGATTTCAAGGCATGGGAGGGGTTCGATATGCATGAGAAGATGGTTTGAGGGGGAAAATGAGGGTTCTTGCTGAGTTTCAAATAAACTTAGCAATTCCCAAGTGTGCTTATGGATATATTTCAACCAGGGGGAGGGGATAAGTATATAGGGGAGTTATTAACATAGTTTTAGTACGGAAGGGGAGATAGATAGGGAGTTACATATTTAGAGTTAGTAGTTAATATGAATTGTGACAAGAAAGTGCTAAGTGTATAACTCTTAGGCTAAAAAGGGGAAATAGGACTTATAGAGGAAGTATGAACATTCCTTGAGTAAAGCAGACCTTTACCAAGGCTACTAATATGAAGAATGATGAATCTGATAGGTATCAAGTAGATCTTGACCTCTTTAGGGGAAGTTAGTGAGTGATTTAGGGAATAAGGAAGAAGGGGGAAGTTAGTTATGCCTCGCTTGACCTCCTCCAAATAAAAACTGCCTGATAATTGTGACCTAAATAAATATGACATTTGAAAACATGAAATCGATCATAAATCAACATTCTGCAACCTCAAAACTACCTACCCAACCTACTTACCTATCATTTTTGCTTCTTTTGGTTTGGGTGCACTTGAACTAGAAAACCCAGCTTTTCAACTTTTCTTTTACTGTCCTCCTATCTACATCTATACTTATTTCATCCAGGGGCTCAGATTAAGCTGTTGAACACCCTTGCTTCTCTACCTGTCTAAGAATCTGCCAAGATTAAGTTGTTTGGACAGATAATGATTCTCTATATTCTACAATAGGAAATTGAAACCTAGGGAGACTAGGATTAAGTTGTTTGGACCTCCCTTTAACTTAAAATTCTTCAAAAATGGAATAGCAAATCAAAATTGGAACACATCAGTGGCATTTAGACTAGCACACTCTCATGGCATCCTTCTTTAGCCTCTGTATCAAATATGGAACATTGCAGCATGCAAAGTATGACATATTTGGAATGTAAAAATGTCAATCATGAAAGATGAGTAACCTGCGGCAGCAGGAGGCTAACAGTGGCTCCACTTGGGGATGGATTTTCCTTGTGAAAGGCCAAGAATAGCACGTCAGACTGCCTTGCTCTTCTATTGTTCTTGTAGATTGAAATTTCTTCGTTCTGACTGTTTAGATAGTTGAGACTTTGGAATGAGAATAGCACTTTCCCTCAACTTAATTGCTTGTGGACTGTGTAGCACTGCCTGCTTTCTTTTGCGTGCTCTGTCGTCCGGACTCTTACACAAACATAAAACAAAGTGTTCAAATATACAAACATTTATGTACAGAAATATTGCCGCCGGGTGATTCTCAACAAAAGGGATCATGATAATGCTTTAACATTCGGCCATTCACAGGGCCCTCTTCAGCTATGCTGCCATCTATAGCTTTTAGGAAATTTGTGTTGTTGCCTTGGCTGATAATGAATGGACCTTTCCAAAGAAAATCAAATTTTGCATGTTTTCCCTTGTCTTCTCTTCGTGAGTCCCACCTTAGAACTTTGCTGCCAACACAGAAGTCCTCAGCCTTAGCTTTCTTATCAAACATGTTTTTGAGCTTCTCTTGCAAAATTTGAGCTCTGTCATACACCTGCTCTCTGGTTCGCTGAAGATGAATGGTCTGATTAATTCTTCTTTGAATTTCATTTGGTTCAGCCCGAATCTCCTGTAACAGTTTGATAGTCAGAATGCCCAAAGATGAAGGAAATCTGGCTTCCATGCCATATACTCTCAAAAGCCTGCTTGGTTTCAAGAGACGATCTTATCTTGGCATCCTTTTTGTTGGGTTGTGTTATATTCTTTCCACATAGTTAACAGGGGGTTTGAGGGGTACTCGAACCCCACTTTATGGGGTCCGGGGTAGCGCCCCGAAAAATTTTGGTTTTGGACCCTATGTTAGGTTGGGCGGACCCACCTATGGTTTTGTGCATGATTTTCGCACATGTTT